>CAJHQQ010006292.1:0-10461 GCA_905132885.1 Moricandia moricandioides | reverse complement strand
CAAGACTAATAGTAGTTGCATTTATTTCATTTTAAACTATAGACTATAGTTTTTAGTTCTTTCCTTTTTTGATTCATGTCAAAACCCTAGAGGATTTGTCTCTGGTTTCTTATTTAAAGGGTTCTCTACACCCTTTTGTATCCATCCAACCTTTTCAATACAAGTATTATTCATCTTTGACGGCTCTCTCTCTCTAAAAAGAAGTGTGCCGAGTTCTGGTGTGTCATATCCAGAGTCTAAGGGTGTTTAGTTTGGTGTGTCATATCCAAATCATTCATCTAGGAGTATCAAGAGATCATTCATCCCTCTTGTGTCACCATTCAATCCACACGCCTTGAAGAACTTGAGTCTCTGATTCGTTCTTGCAAGGATCCATCCATTCCCATCAACCAAAGAGCATCCTAGGGACGCATCACCTGAGGTGTATTTGAGATGGGAAATGAACATGGAGAAGTGGCTGCGGTCCAACAACATTCCCAAAGAAAAGAAGCTATCACAAGCTGTCCAAGCCTTCACGGGGAATGCCTACAAGTGGTGGCTAAAGGAGAGCAGTCCAAACATCTACAACCAACCTGTGGTAGACTGGAAAGACCTTAAGTTTAGGATGTATAAGGAGTTTGCAGAGAAGTATCAAGACCAAGTGGATACCACATCAAAGTTCCATTGTCAAGCAACACCAAGGAAAGTGATGTCTACACCAAAACCGCATATTGTCCTTACACCAAAGAAGGCTCACGACCATGAACCCAAGAAGATGTCCTCTAGTGTACCTACACACCAAGAAGGGCTTAAGAAGTCGGGTCAATCCAAACAGGCTCAGCCAGAGCCAATCACCACACCCCTACCTGAGCTGCAAAGGTTACAAGAGATGTGTAAAAGGCTCAAGGAGACTTTAAACCCCAAGGAGGAGCACACATCAAGCCAAGGTAAGTCTTCTGACCTTATTAAACCCAAGAACCCAACTTGTTATAGATGTCATAAGCGTGGACACTTTGCTGCTGTTTGTCCATCTAAGAAAACTTTGAATGAAACATCACTAGGAGAGAAAACTGAAATATCGAAAATCAGTGATAGTTTAATTCAATCTGATTTGTTGGTTCCCAATGCTTGTATAATGCACTTGTCTATGCCAAAAGGTGTCAATGCAGGTCTTAAGGAGCATGAGTCCATTAAAAAGGAGCCACCAGGGGTAACTCTTGTGATGGACCAGAGTAAAGCTCAAGACATAAGGCAATACATGTTGCCTAAGGAGATCAATTCCGGGGCACCCACACTGCCCAATCCGACCAGCACTATACCAGGTATGATCCAAGACCAAAATACAATCAGTAGAACTAAATTGTGTGTTTATGGTACAGGAATCCAGAAGGAGTTCACAACCCAAATTAAAAGGAGGTCAGTTCTGATGTTAGAAGGAAGAGACAATAAAAGTACACAAGCTGCCAAAGAGCCAACCATTCTTCCACTTGCTGAAACTATTTGGGTAAATCTAAACCTTACTTGTCCTATTTATAAAAACCCAAGAATAGATATAATGCACTTGTTTCCTGCCAAAAGTGTTGATTTTATTTCAGGAACAAAGGCTAAGGACAACATGGATGATCCACACAAGGAGATCACAAGGTGTTTAAAAGAGAAAAGGAATCAAGAAGTTGTCAACAGCAACCCCCTGACTCCAGACGACCCAGAAGATAAAACACCACCCATAAGAGTTCCATACCAAAACCTAGGAGTAGTCCTGTCTTTCCTACTCAAAGGAGAACCACCAGATGTGCCACCAAAGCACAAACCGATCAAATACCAAGGTAAGTCCCTAGAATCTCAAAGGAGGATGAAACCTGACTTGCTCTGTATTGGTGCAGGTTATCCAGTTTCGAGGTCAAAACTTTTTCAACGGGGAGGGTATGATGCGGCCATCAAACCAGTAGCTGAACCGAGGCCAACCAGTTGCACCAATCAATCAACCAAAGGACCAGCCAGGACATGTGTGCAGTCAAAACGCCATATCTCTTCAACCCGGAATACTTTTTCCATGAAACTAATTTTAAAGCATTCTACACTCAAGAAGGAGTCAACCCCAATTGGAATCATTGTCAAAGCTATTCGGAACAGGAAGATATGAATTTTACAAACCGGAGGTTCTCCAGCCCGTTCATCTGCGAGTATCCGAGTTTAGGAATTGTTTCAAGCCCAAGGAAGAAGGTATCCGATCCAAACCAACTCGTGGGCTTCAATATGGATCTCTTAGATTTCCAAACAAGCCCATAATGAGAAGAAATGGTCACGGAATTATGAAGTTATGATCCAATCTCCAGAACCGGCCAAATCAGTGCTACACTTGCCTCAATTGGGAGCTAGCCGGTTCAATCTTAGTCAAACCGAATCATGGCGACCAGGAGTGTTTTATTATCATCTAAGAAGTATATCCAAGGGTCCAGGAGGAGTAGAAGTGTTCTTACCATGGACCAAGAAGCATAGGATCAGGAGGATCTATTTCTGGCCACACTTACCTTATTTGGAGCCTCAAGAATTCAAACTCCAACAGCTATATTCCTCTCAGCTTATGCACGAGTTAAGCACCCTACAATGCATCCAGAAGGTTCCCAGGAAGCTATCTTACCCCCTTAAACCGTCCAGATTCAAAGATTCTCAAGCCAAGACCAAATCCCAAAGATATCTCTCTAAAGACCTTATTTCGATCTTCATCAGCACCATTTAAGCCATTTGCTTTATTTTGTTTCCTTTTGCTTCATATGGCCGTTTGGCCTTTGTCTAATGTCGTGCCCTATATAAGCACACTCATTTGTACATTTTAGAATCACCTTTCAATCAATAAAATTCAGTACCAAGAGTATTTCTTTCAAAGAGTTGTCTTTGAGTTGTTCTTTAGTTTCTAGGTGTGAGATACATTAGGAGACTATAGAGATCGTGGTTCATAGGTTCCTTGAGAGATTCAGAAGCCTTGAGACACAGATTGAGAGAGTCAATCATCACCCACGGATTGAGAGAGTCAATCGCCATCCATCCAGCATCATCGATCCATCCATCCGCCATATCAACCTTCACTCCATCGATCATTCCATCCCTTATCCCTTTTATTTCCTTTGTTCTTATTTTGTTTATCATATCATTACCTTACTATTCTATCTTGTTTCAGGTGTCTTGGACGGAATAGAGCAGTAGTAACTCCATCAACCAGTACCATCTCCATCGGTTTATCGATCATTACCATCTCATCGCCCATCACACCACCCTCGCTTCCCAGCCTACATCATTTGGTATCAGAGCTTTAAAAGCTCCTGACCCAGGTTATATCAATCCTCTCTATTCATCTTTTAGTTTCATTCTTGCTTAGTTTTGCAATTTTATAAATTGAAAAACCCATAAAAACTGTCATTTGTTTCTAGTTTTATTTCTGCCATTTTTGTGTTCTGATAAAAAAGAAAAACCAAAGAAGAAGAAGTTGAGTTGTTTGATCCACGAAATTCATTTGAAATCTTAGTCTAGTTGTTTGCATTCATTGCCCCAGCTCCCATTGCCATACCTTGAGATCCTTGCATTTAGTTTATTTCCTTGTTTCCTTTTTCGGTTTATTGCATTCAAGAAAAATTCAAAAAAAAATATTGTCACTGCATGTTTCCTAGTATTATTGTTATTACCACTTGCATAATTCCATATCATTCTGATTTTATTTCGTGCATATAACTTTGCATTAAAAAAAAAATTATTCAACTTAGTCCATTATTTGATAATTATCGGTTTAGCATAAAGTTGCATTATCATTGTTCATTTGATTTACTCAGATACCTAAGGCACGAGTTTGATTTATTTTATCTTGCAAGGTACATCAATCAAGTCTATGGAGGTATGAAGAAGATGATCTAAGTGAATCAATACCTCAGAAATAGATTGGGGAGAAGAACCGGATGACTTAAGTGATGAAGGAGAAGACCAAGTTACCAGTCTTCTTTATGAGACTGATTCTGAAATCAGTCATGGACGCCATAATGAGGAGATTAGAGATGACCAGAGCCTCCTGAACAGAGTTTCACCAGGTCCAATAGTCGATGGTGTGAAGAGGACACACCAATCCAACAATCATGGTCAAGACCAAGCTGCCCATGGTCAGATTATGGTGAGGAAGAGGAGGACGAATTTTATGAAGACTACTCAATCTCAATGTCTTAGTTCTCATTGAAAACCACTGGCTTTGACTAATATGAATGGTGTAGGTGGACTATCACAAACAATGTCATTGGTTCCGTATGATCCACAAACCAAATTTCCTAGCAAGGACTTCAACCATAAAAGCTCTTAGGTGATAGCTCCCAATTGCGCGATACTCAAGCCCTCTGCCGTAACCCGAACATGACACTGTGTGTCCTTGTTTCCTGGTTCTCATGGATATGGGAGCACGGAGAAGACGAGTTGAACAAAACTTTTCAACACACGGGGTGCTTCTGGCATGGACAAAACCCACGGCGAAGTTCTAACTATGTCCATATAATGATCTTGGAATGACAGGTGCTTTTCAAACTGAAGAAATGGTAGAAGACATGCTTGTCTTGCCATCTGTGTCATAAACGTCGATTTGCTGTCCCCTTATCTCAGCATACCGAAAGACAACTAGAGACCATTGTTTAGGTGCAGCAAAAGAGTTGTCAGAGACAGTCCTCCTCCATATTAACTGGAGAACAAATTGAAGAACAACTTGATCACTATGGAGCTTTGGAAACAGTTCCTCGTGAGAGGGAACTGCATTATTCCTACAAATATGCCTGATGGGTATGGAGTCACTCACAATTGCACAAGAAGAGTATATTTCGGAGCTGCCTTACTGGAAGGATCTTCTTTTGCGCACAACCTCGATGTGATGCATATAGAGAAGAATTTTTTTGACAACATCATGAATACAATACTCAATGTTCAAGGGAAGACAAAAGACAGTCAAAAAAGTTCAAGATTGGACTTACATGATATTTGCCTCGACGAAGTGTAGTTGCATATCAAGCAGCAATGGAAGAGGTTCCAGTTCCCACTCTTCCGATGTCATCAGAAGCAAAGGACGTACATTTGTTCAACTGACGGGGTGCACTTCAGAAGTGAAGTTCCTGATGGTTATGTTTCTAACCTCTCAAGATATGTTGCAACAAGGTCAAAAGTTTTGAGGAATGACAGAGTCATGATTGCCATGTGTTAGGCACGACTACTGTCATCTCGCTCTTTGTCAGCCACCACAACAAGCCAAGTCTAGCTTCCATCACAAAATGCTACATTGAATCACGTTGCAGTAACAAGATTTTTATATTACATAATAATTTATGGTTATGATATGTAACTATGATATATTTACTGGGTATTTTTTGTAACTATATAGGCATTGGAAGCATTCTTTAGGACTTAAGCACACGTACGTTCAAAGAAAGACGACATGCAAAAACTCCACGAGAAATTTTCTGATCTTAATCTGCAACCTAGAGAAGATATTTACCTCATGGCATTTTTGATGTCATGGAACATGCTGACCAGTTGGTCCACCTCCCGCTACGAGCATACTTCGTGGACCCCTGTTCATTAATGGATTGGATTATCCTTTATGAGCCTCACTGAAAATCTTGACACCCAAAGGAAAGCAATAAAAATCTTGCAACCCCGAGTCGAAAAAAGCGGTTTCCCAATCCCAATATGCTAGTTACAGACGCGAGACCCACAACATCGCCACTCACATCATACTACTTCGCCACCCAGCAGTCCGCACTAGAGGATAGCCCAGAGTCCCCCCTAGAAGATATTGATGATGGTGGGGGTCGTCCCAACATATGCAGTACACGTACGGTGGCCCACACTTATATTCGTGCTCAACTGAACAGAAGGATGCAGTGACGCGTTCGTTATGAACCAGGGTAATTAATATAATAATTGTTTAAAGTTAAATTAGTAAAGCTATACAATAACAGTTGCGAATGTTTATTTAATTTATATTTTATTTGTGTATCAACTTTTCAGCTTGTTTGTTACGCAAAAGTTTGAAGAAGCCAATCCACCAGGAATATCCGTAACTGAGATGGAGAAACGTAAAAGATCAACACTTGTCAAATGGTTAAAGACTAAGGTAAATTTATATGTTAAACACTAGTGAGAATAATATTACGATTCTGAAACGCCTACTTATATGATCTAATTTATGTCTAGGTTGATTATCACTCGTAGTCCACGACTATCTCAGGTATGGTTTCATGAAAAATTGAGTTCTAATAGGCCTTGTTAGCAAAGGTGACCACAAATCACCTACCCTGCTACCTTCACACGAGGTTTATTACATTTCATTAGGCTTAGTGAGTATGGATCTAGTACGACGGACAACAAGTAACTACGGCGAGTGTTGACCTGACAGGCCGAACATACAATACTTTTACCGGGATATATGGGAGAGGGAGATTATCTTGAGGTTGCCCTCGTAGAGGTCTACTGAAGCAACACGAAGTGCAGTTCTCGTTCAAATGATTGATGGTTCCGACACCCCGTTCTGAACAGAGGTTACTCGGCCATAAAATATACTAGTAAGTTCGGTTGTTTCGATGTCATTCTAGAAGAAGATAAACAAATTCGAGCCTTTCATTTTAGCTTCTCAAGCCTTTTGCCCAAGTTTAGCTTCATTCCATACCCACGCCTTATGGATTCCGGATAAACTTGGTTTATCGGCTATCAAAGTTACTCCTCGTTGACGAATAGTTGCGGCGGAGAAGAACCACCCTTTGCAAGAAAGAAGCGTGTATCACTGCAGGTTGTAGTACCTAAACAACATACCGATGACATTCTTCTCATTGATCTGGAAAATTGTCAATATGAAGAGTCTTTCCGCATGATTATATGACGCTATGAAGCAGTGTCCGAGAGACGTGTGTTTGGTGAAATTGATGATTGATAATTTCATGTACTTGATGTTGGATGATGACTCGAATTGACTCAGAATGCAATGAAACCACAAATTGTTTTCAATATTTAAATTGTGTTAAAGACTTCCTGTTATTCACAGTTGAAATTGTTAGAACTTAAAATTTGAATTTTTAATAATTAATTAAAGTTTAAAACATAAATTGAATTTCATTTAACAAATTTTCATTAAGGGTTTAGAGCGTTATATTTTAACAAATACACCGCGAAAAAATAGAGCTGGAAATTTTCAAGGAAAGAAATGGGTGGAAGAGGTGAAAAATATAGATGTGAATTTTATAGATTTGGTTTTGGGGTTTAAAGCGGATTTGACTCCTATTAGAGGGTTTTGGGAGTACAAAATTCGCTATTAAAATCGTCGTAATAAGATCAAAGAACCACCGGCTGCCTGGTATGTTTTCTGGTCGTATAATAGGCCTATTATCTATTCCGTCGTAATGTGTCGCTACAAACTGCGTCGAAACTTGGTCCTATAACAATTCGTTCTAATGGCAAATAAACACGCGGGTCGTTGGTGAGATTCTCGCTAACTAGAAGACACGCACTGTAGATTCGTCGTAATGAAGACACACGCATGGTAACTTCGTTGTAAATTTTACACAAGAGAATTCCCCCGAGGACTCATAAATTCTATATTATACAAAGAATACATAACGACACGTAACAACAGAAGTCATCCACGATAACGAACTTCATGAGGCCCCTCCCATCCGAGGATCAGTCACGAGGCTTGCCTAGATGTGCATTCGCTCCCAAACCTCCACTTATCTCTTCTCTACCAACTCAAGGTATGTTTTTTTATTTAAAAAGGAAATACCCACCTACTTTTAGGTTAGCGTAGTTAAAGGTGGTTAGTTTAGCGTGGTGTTTAGAGTATCAAGGAACCATACCGTTATTAGAAACTGATTAGAAAAATTGATTAGAAAAACATGAAATAAATTATTTTAAAACATTAATGACTATTTTTAAAAAAATGAATAACAATTTTTAAATGATTATATATTGTTTTTGAAATTGAATAAAATATTTTTAAAAAACTGATTAGATGTTTTTATTACTAATTCTATTTTTACCTTTAAATTAGAATGGCCACCTAGGCAGACGACCCACATATTCTGGATATAATTTTTGGATTCTCGAACGGGACATTCATCTAGTTCGGCTCCATCATCTCAGATCTGGAGGCGGTCCCAGAGTCACAGGGAGTTCCTTTGGGCTCCTCCTCATTTCCTTTATGCACCTCAGATACATCACCCGATGCCTCCCAACCTCCTCCTTCCATTATGCAGGCACCTCCCACCGGCCTCACGAAATCCGGTGTTATCCCGATTTGTTGGTCCTCCTCTGCACCGTACGCTACATACACCAAGTGGAGCGATCTTCTTTCTCAGCCTGGACGAGCAGATTAAAGATTTCTGGGACCCCGATACTCGCTAGAACGCGAAAGTACTTATGGTAAGTTATTATATGTTTATAATTTAAATATTTTTAACAATTAAATTATATTTATAAGTTCATCTAAAATTTCATAATTTTTTCAGGTTTGGCATGGAAATTGTGTCGGACGTATGTGGTTCTGACACAATCAAAGGGCACTTCGTCGAGGCTCATTCCCAACTGGAGCATGACTCCTCGATGCAACATTAGAACTATGTGTTTCGAATGCTTTCGAATTGGTATATCAGTTTTCGTATTTCTTATTTACATAATGATATTTTCATAATTTTTTTTTGGTATATCCTCCTGTAAATTTAAATTATTTTTCTACATTCATTTTATGTTTTCATTGTTTCAGCAAAGAAGATCCCAGGGTGGGCAATGGTCTGTATCAATCAACGAGAGCGCTTAAGTCGGAATTTTTTGCATAGAGCAAAGATCCGCCTTTGCAACACCGTCTCAGATTGAAGACAAGGTGAAGTACAACGGCTATGATGCCAAACTCACCGAGCTTGCACGAGAAAGAGGTATGGAATCTGCCTCATCGCCTGATTGTAAGTTACCGGGCATCGGTCCTGTACTAAGTGCGGAACAGTTGCCCTGCTTCCCACCGTATGACCAAGGATGCAGACGGTAACATTGCGCCAAACCAGGGCAAAATTCCCCACGCCCGGAGTCCCCCTCCTACGAGTATGTACCCCCGTATTATCTAATTTTAGGTTTATTTTTTATTTTTCTTTAATATTATCCTTATATAAAAAAATTAAAACTACATTTTTGTATGCTTTTGGTAGGACTAAAAGATCCGGAGTGGATGAACCGTCTTCCCAGTGATCTATTCAAGATCACTCACCAAAAAGCGAGCGGGGCTTTTGTAAATCCAACGAAATCGGATGAAACCTCATTTTCCCCACGACTTGGACTGCTCGGGTTGAAGAGCGCAGACGCAGCAACCCAAACAGTCTACTGATGAGAGCCCGTCAAATTGTCTACAGCTGAGGGGACAAGAATACTTCGAAGAGGTAAATTCTTTATAATATTTTTAATTCTTAATTTTATAATTTCAAAGTAAATATATTGTCATTACTAATTTTATAAAATATTTGTTTTTATAAGGTCGCTCACGTGAAGAAAAGGGGGGCGGACAATGGGTCTCATAGGATCCGTCATATGTTCGTCCCAAAAGGGCGACTTCGTTTTACTCGTCGAGCCGGGATGAGCGAGAATGCTCGGCTTGAAGGCTCAGGTATGACGGACCAAACAGTTCGTTTTCGAATCTCTGGAGGATCTTCTCGATCCGTTATGGCGGTCTGGGCAAACCCTGTCTACCAGAGAGCATTGGAGGAGAGACGCCGGACATCTTCAGCGGACAGCATCTCATGTAGACGAGCCTCGAGACACTTCGGAGAGAACAAGACCTCCAACAATCTAATCCTTCGACAATAAACTCTCAGTTTTATTTTTAATTCTAAATATTTGATATTGTATTATACCATGTAAACTACTACTTTATAAACTTTTATATATATTCAGTTTTTTATATTTTTAAGAATTAATTTTTAATTTGTAATGTTTTAAAAGGAATTTTAATTTATAATTTTTTTAACCTATATATTTATTAAACATTTTCCATTTTAAAATCCTCTGTAACATTATACAAAGAATTTCCAAGTTGATAAACTTGTGAAATACACCCTCCGTAAATTCTTATACAACTACTTTATCAGTGGAATTCCTTGTGCTTTATTCGTAAATGTAACATGTCTTTACAACGATCTCTTAACATGTCATGCGACATGTACATCTTTCGTCGTAAAAGTACAAAGGTTTTGGGACTCTTTTAACTAGAAAATACCTTACTACTAGGAGCGATTTATCTGAGACTTTTTACTAGGCACTTACGACGAAACAGGGTCTCTACTCGTTATTACAACGACACACGTATTTACGTCGTAAGGGTTACGACGAATTATACAACGAAATACGTAGGCATTTATGACGAGTGGTTTTACAACTGTCTCTCAGATTCGTTTGTATAGTGTGCGTCGTAAACAACACCCATTACGACGA
>CAJHQQ010006291.1:0-10469 GCA_905132885.1 Moricandia moricandioides | reverse complement strand
GTGTGATAGTGACAGGTCAGTCCTTCTTCTTATGCACCACTTGCTCTCTTTCTTGTCTAAATCAGACCAGCTAGTTCCAATTGCATTCAAACTGAATTGCCTTGACTTCTGGAGCATTAGCCACGTCCATAATGTCTTCCCCACTCATTCCTTGCCTTGCAAGTCAAGTCTGGTTAGGTTTTGGATGAATAGTAGACAGATTCAAATCTTCTCACTTTGCTGTCCTAGTTTGAACCTTAATCCAGCTTGCTTCGTCTTCTCTATCTTTTATTATTCCAACACTCCCCCTCAAGCTTGACCATAGGAGATCCTTGGACAAGCTTGGAACCTTGAAGAAGCTCCCTCATTAAAAACCTTGGCCAGAAAACCCTCCTTAGGGATAAAACCAACCAAGGAAAAGAGTAGAGTTCTCCAAAGCCTAGGGATTGGCCAGTGAGCCTAAGGAACTTCAGATTTATCATGGTGGAGTCCTTAGGCTCTGGATCGTGGCCTAACTTGTGGTGCAAGCGTGGACTCCATCACTTGCACACACCAACACCTTGGACTCTTCTTAGACCCCGGTTTGTGTCTCCCCCTCTCTTCTGACTACTCGCCATCTTGATAGGTAAGGATGGACCGGTTCTTTGCTTCATTGAGTCTCAAGTAAGGTACCTGATACAATATCCCACAGGTGCATCAGTTCTCAAGGTAATGCACTAATCACAATAATCTCAATAACATTTTAATCATAAGAACAACAATGAATGTTTTGAGATGAGTTTAAGGTGCTTCCCTTTCATCATTATGGTAGGGAGTGAACTCCACTTGAGTCCCCACTTGGTAAGACATCTCTCAGATCATAGGAAGCTCATTCACACTCCCCCTCAAGCTTGGAACCGAGAATAGGTGAAGGTCCAAGCTTGCAAGGTTGCAATGAGTTCATGATAGCTTCTTTGATCCGGCTGGTGAGGAATGATGCAAGAGTGAACTCCACTTCTTGCCAAGAGACACTGGACGACTTGGATCCTCAAAATTGCACACCAATACCCCTCCTCAAGCTTGATCCCGAGAGAATAGTGTTGGTGAGTTCCTTGAGTCTTCTTGACGGTTTAAATGATGCAAGTGTGAACTCCACAGCTGCAATGGTGGCGGCTGGAATCTCAGGATGGTCTCAATTACCCCTCCTCAAAGCTTGATCCAAGAAGTATTAAGGATGGACCAAGCTTGAAGTGAGCAAGACTGAGCTAGGACCAGATCGCATCACCCCCAACAGCCTGCGCTTAAGTCCAACCAGTTCCTCCTCCCTTGAATCTCCTCTCCACGCCTAAAACAACTCTCTTTGTGTCTCTTGAACAGGACTCAACAACAAATGGCCTGCGCTTAAACAACCCGTTCTCACACACAAGAGAAGACGATCAGCTGGTGGATGGTTGGCTCAACTCGGTGCCTCTCCATCCATCCTCTGAAAGGTATCTTCAAGGACAAGCCGTGTTCTGCTCACCAAGACATACCATCTGCCTTCTCAACAATCCTCATGCAGAAATACATCATCGTGTAGGCCTGAATCAAACAGGAATATACATCATGTCGCTTGAATACATGGCATCAGCCTTCTTCTTTCTCGATTGATGCTCGAGCAGCTAGCACCTCTTGTACTGAAACATCACTCAACCCATCCAGCAAAGAATTAGACACCCATTCGGATCAGACTTGAATACTCACCAGTTCTATCCATAATATAACAAGATCAATGAACCGAATTCAAACAACTCCTCAGTTCAAATCCAAGCAAACAGCTCTCTACATGCACAGTAGATAACGCATCAATAACAAGGCATTTAAGCCAAATTTAATGACGCATCTTAAGCCAACCTATGAATAAACTGTCAAAACAAGAAGACTCGATAACTCATCTAATCACTCTTAACCTCAGTTAAGAATGATCACAGGACCAGGATAAGCACTATGGACCAAAACAAAATAGAGCCCACAATATGACTGCATACATGAACCAGGAAACTCTACCCCCTAGCAATGCGACGAGGGACTCAACCCAGGTTCTAGACTAACCGCCTAGACAATTCTGAACACAAACAATTTATCTAACGCAAATAACTAGTCATCGACCATGCTAGCAACTTAGAACAATTAAAGAAACACACCAACAGTTTTTTAGATGGGACAGAAACTAGGTTCAACAAACTCTACCAACTTTAAACTGTCCCAAATCTAACACACCACGCAACAAACAACCAAGGACATAAAACACAAGCTTTACTCAAGGAACGAAGGTAGCTACAACCAAGAACCGATCGTTCCATTTGAACCTCCATCACATGGTTTCACCTGAACTGGCAAGATTGGATTTGGTTCTCTTACCCCAACTCCATTCCTTTTGAGTGTTGCTTCCCTTGAAACCTATCATGTTAGTGACCTCCTTTCTCGTTACCAGACGCCACGTTCTGGAGATATGAGCAGAACCCATCTGAAAAGAACATCAATTTGCTTGTTACAGATTTTTGAGTTTTTGGCTGCCAAACAGCTCCAACAACATTTTGCTCCAGAGAGATCTTCTCAGTGGAAGGAGTCACGAGGTAACCTCCTGGAGAGTCCTCTGACACGCCATTTGTTGCAGTCTCTCCTCTGCAAGAACTGACAGCCACTAGACAGAAAACTCTCGCAAATTTTTAAACAGCCATGAGGTTGAATGATAACTCATCAATAACAAGGCATTTAGGCAAATTTTAATGACCATTTAAGCAACACTATGATTAAATGTCAAAAACAGAGACTAGATAACTCATCTAATCACCTTAACCAGTTTAAGAATGCAATTACAATTTATGACAGTAGCTTAGACTAGACAACTCATCTAATCAAGCTACACAACCATGAATACATCACATGACCAGGAAAGTCTCCTAGACCTTTAGCAATGCAACAAGACACAAACTGAGACTAAGCAACTCACTTAGGCCAGACACAATACAAACAATGATTCTAGGACAGAAACTAGACATAACCATGCTAGCAAGCTTAAAGAATCCTAGAACAATACACACACAAATTTTAAGAATCATGGGACAGAAACTAGGTTCAACAACTCTAGCAACTTTGAACTGTCCCTAAGATACTAAACACACCTCTCAACACAACCAGACATAACTACACAAGCTCTTATTAAGGGTTAGGAGGTTAACTTACAACCAAGGAACCTGAGCTGGTTCCTTGAACCTCCAAGGCACACAGTTCACTTGAACTTGGCAGATTTGGAGTTTGGGTCTCTACCCCACTCCATTTCCATGTGTGTGCTTTCCTTTTGAACCACTCATGCTTAGGACCTCTCCTTTCTTCCTGTTTACCAGACGCCACCTTCTGGAAGATAGTGAGAGACTCCATCTTGAAAAGAACATCAGAATTGCTTGTACAGATTTTGTTTGGAGTTTTGCTTGCCAAACAGCTCCAAAACATTTTGCTTCCAAGAGATCTCTTCAGGATGGACAGGAGGCACGAGGATAGACTCTGGAGAGTCTCTGTACACGCCATTGTTGCAGTCTTCTTCCTCTTGAAGAGACTGAACAGCCAACTAGACAGAAACTTCTCCAATTGTTTTAAAACAGCCATGAGGGTGAGCTTGTGCTTGATTTGCGGAAGCTTTGAGTTTCAGGAGCTTGGGAGCTCTGATACCATGTTAGAATAGACAGATTAGGGTGTGTGAATGGTGTTTAGAACAGAGTGTGGTCGAAATTAAAGAGAAAAGAATTAAGAGAGTATGTGAGAATCAAAGAGACTGCAATGGAGAATAAGAGAGATTTAGGAGGAGTATAAGAGATTGCTGTGAGAAATTTCTTGTAACCAGAGAATAGAGAGAATAATGAGACCAGAGAATGGTGAAGAAGAAAGGGGAACTCCCCACTTTCAGCTTAGAGGTTTCAGAATACACATGGAGTGGCTTTATAGCCAGATTACAACTTGCAACATATTAAACTATTGTTAAAGTACAGATTTACTAAACTAATATTATTGTAGGGTTTCTGATGCTGCCAGGAGGATGCAGCCAAGGTGAATCTCGACCAGAGGGAGAGAGAGAGTGACAGGAGAGAGAGATGGGCACGTCCAGAATGGTGAGAAAGTGACTGGAGGAAGAGGCACACACAGCTTGGTGTGATAGTGACAGGTCAGTCCTTCTTCTTATGCAACACATGTGATCTTTCTTGCTTCAATTCAAACCAGATCTTTTCCCTTGACATATGCACGTGTAGAGTAGGATTTCTGGTGCTTGGCAACAGTCACAAGGTAAGCTTCTTCCTTTTCCAGCAAATGGCTCCAACTCTCATTTTGAACTGATTCGCATGTAGGCAAGTGATATAGTCAACTATATCACTTGCCTATGTAGTTGATGCATGTAGTCGATGCATGTAGTCGACTATATCAGCTCGTATGTAGTTGAGGCATGTAGTTGACTATATCAGCTCACATGTAGTTGAGGCATGTAGTCAACTATGTCACTTGCCTATGTACACAGATGTTCTTCTCTTCTCTTGATGTCAATATTTTGTCTCCATCTCATCTCTCTCTTTTGTTCATTTTCATCTCTTCAAGTTAACATTCATGGCAACACCAACTTGATGGGAGGTTGTGTGGATCCTTCAGCTTTAGTTTCCATCACCTCACAATAGAGGCCACATTGAACCGAGCTTTCATACACACACAACCAAGACTGCTCTGAACAGCCTCTTTGCATAGACACACCACTGCCTAGACCCGGTTGAATGATCCTTTGTTGAAGTCCTTGCAAAGGCTTGACAGACCATGGACAATGCATATTAAGACTCCCCCTCAAGCTTAACTCCGAGACTAGGAAAGGAGCTAAGCTTGATAAGTTTATGCAGTTCCATGTCCTTAAACCATCAGTCTTAACTCGACTTGATGTCCTAGCCCTTGTGAGTTTTGGCTCTCTTCCTTATACCAGGAACTAATGGTGTTTGAATCACCTTAAGAGCCCTCACAAGGTAGTCTCTCATTGTATGATATACCACTCTACACTTCCTGTAGACTTTAGGACTAACATGTCCAAGTGGTATCATACAATGGCTTCAACCTCTCATTGCATACTCAGTCACACTACACTTCCTGTAGTTTGGGGTCTGACTCGTCCAGTGTGATATGCAATGGCAATAAACATTTTTCTTGTCACTGTGGCTTGTCACTGTATCATTTACTGTGTACCTAACATCACCACAACTCAATACAGGATTAGATCATCCCATTGGGACCAAACCAAGATCACACATCTGGTTTGATCACCAATGCCTCAACAAAACAAATTCTTGAAATCAGCAAACCACAAGAACAAGACTTAAACAAACTTAACTTCCTAGATGCAATGCAAGATTGAAACAATGCACTTGCAACTAGGCTAGATTTTAAATGCACCATATGACAAACATATTAAGTAAAATGCCAATGCAACAGATACTAATTACCATTAGCTTAATCAAAACCATAAACCAGTAGCTTAGACATGCTTCTAAATGCTACTAGAACACAAGAGATTAACTAAGACAATAGTAAAACAAGATAATATGACTCGGAATGAACCAGAACCAATATGCTTATGCAACTGCAACAAAGCTTCTCAATATTACAATACAAATAGCTGAGACATACTACTCAATACTATAACACAATCATGGTCAGAGAAGCTATGAATGCAACAGACTTGGACAGCAACCATATGAATGTAATAGATTCAATCCGAATGAACTAGTAACTATATGATCTATCCTAAACAACCTAAGCAGAATGCAAGAAATGACTAGACATGTTAATGAACAATAGTTTCATCAAGACCATAGATTCAAGTAGTTTAGACAAACTTCTAAATCCTACTTGATATCTCTGATGGATTAACTATGTCATTAACATCTAAGCAGCACTGAACTGGATTGAATCACTACCTAGATGCGTATGAATGTAAAGCAGCCTATAAATTCTCATGATGCAAGTAGCAGAGACATTCTACTCAGTTCTGCAGCACATTCATGGCGATTTGGAGTTATTACAATGCACAAAACAATCCTAAACAACCACTCTAATGCTTATGCAAGATACACAATCAACACAATGATGCAAAAGCTTTTAAATGCTTTAAGACATCTATGATGTATAAGCTACTGCAAAAGCAATCAAATCTCAAAACAATGCAATAAACAAGCCAGGAGATCCTGGGGCAAACTTACTCAATGCATAACAAGATATAAACACTTATTAAGGAATAGGAGGTTGCTTACAACTAAGGAATCCGGGCTGATTCCTTAAACCTCCATGGACAAGCTTCAATGTTTCTTGTTGGGTTTAACCCAACTCTTCTCTAGTCATTACTGCTAAACAGGCAGCTTCATGACACAGCTAATGAGGAACACCTCCATCCTCTTCGTGTTGGAAAAGCTAAGAACAGCTAAGAACATGAACTCACTCTTCAAAAATGGAAGAGACAATCAACTTGTGATTGAATCCTCTCAGCAAAATAATCTACACAACCATCTGAATCTAGAGAGATTAAGTGGCTGTGAGATTGATAAAATAACTAGAATTAAACTAACAACAGATTAAACTCTAGTATGAATCTATCCTTGTGGAGTATCACAACACTGATGGTTTGTGTACTTAAGCTACAAGGAATTAGAATCAGTAAGCTAGAGATGAACAGAACATAAAGAAGAGTTTAAAGGTGACTTAGAATGAATGGGCAAGCAATGATCTGCCCTTAGGCAGACCCAAAACATGTATACCTTAACTCCCTACATTGTGACTAATTTAAAGAACACTTAGTAGGGTAGATGAGTGATACACGAAATTTATAAGGCTTGTCTCTTATTTCTTGTGTGTTAACATTACAATGGTGCTGCCTCTTTATTTATAGAGGAGTGCCTTAGGGTTTACAGCAGCAGCAACAAGACAAAGGCTGAATAAACAATTCATAACTAGGAAATGAATAAACTAAGCATGAGGAAGAAGCCAAGAGAGTTTCTGCAGCAAGGAAGAGATAGTGACAGCTCCCAACAGCTCTCTTTCTCTTAAGAGAACATGTGACTTTTATCTTATTTAAATCCCCACTTCTCTAGCCTCTGTCTCCAGCAGTCACATTTATTATTTGAATTTAAATCTGCCTCTGAAGTTAGTTGGACGAAATTGAACTTGCCTTGCCTTCCAAGACACTCTAGCTCAAGCTTGGTTGCTTGGAGGTCAAGACTGTACAGAAAAACTCCAACTTCAAGTATCTGAATTCTTCTCTTCTCTTCTTCTTCAGTTTGGTGTGGAGATGCTTGGCCTTTACTTCCTTTGTTTGGCCTTCACATCTCCTTGTCTTGCTTCACTCTAATACCCTCCCTCAAGGTTGGGCTGCGGAAGCCACTGGTTCCAAAGGCCAAGCTTGCAACACGCAAATGACTACCTCATTAAAAACCTCACCTTGTAAAACCACTTGGGATAAAACCATGATGAGGACAAAAAGAGTATAGCCTTCACGGTGCATTGGATAGCTATGACCTTAGCTTTATTTGAATTGAGCTTGATACCACTGCTGCTTGGAATTGTCTTTAAAACCGCCAAAAGTGACTCATGGCTTGAACCATGATCTGAACAGATTGCTGAGGGTGTTAGCGCCATGATTTGAACTTGTGCAACACCTCTTTCTTCTTGATGCTTCACATGAAGCTTACTGACCCTTAACTAACATCTTGCTGGTGAGCTGATTCATCACTTTCCTACAGTATCTTCTCCTCAAGATCTTCTTGTCTTGGGTCCATGAATCTGAGGCCATTGGTTCTAACCCCCAAAGCTTGCTTCTGATGCTGCTCTAGATCAACCAAACTTGCATTGTCTTCTTGAGACAACCAAGTACAAACACCAATCACCATTCTTAGACTTAGAACCTGTTGAGTATGGACAGATTCAAAGCAAAAAATTAGTGAATGATGGAGAGAATAAAGTAACCAGAGAGTATAAGTAACCATAGAATTTGAGAATAAGTAACAAGAGTATGAGAGAATAATGGAGAGTAAGAGTATGGAGGAGAATGAGAGTTTTGCGGAAGCAGATTGCAGCCCATGGCCTTCAAGCTTCATGGCTGATCACAATGCTGGCGAGGCATGAACATCCCACCAGTTAACACATTTTTAAATCATTTTCGAAATCAGATTACTCAAGAATCTGTTCAAAAACATTTTCAGATTTTTAAATCCTTTCAAAGAGCTTTTCTTTAAATCTGAAATTCAAATGTTCTTACAAATCAATTTTCTTCAAATCACCATCAGTCTCTCCCTCCCTCAAGCATTGGTTTCATTAGACTTAAAGTCTTTTACCAAGTTTTGTAAATTGAGAGACAAAGGGGATAAAGGACTGATAATGTTTGAGACAAAACCAGCAAGAACTTCATCTTTTAAAACTGTTTTTAAATCACAAAACAGATGAAGTCTTTTGTTTCATTTCCCTCCCTTAGCCTTTGATTAGGTTCCCAACACAAGATCAGGACCACAGCTTACACATAGGAGAAAAGAAATAAAAAACAAACTCCATCTTGTCCTCTTTGGAGAAATCATTAGACAAGGATGAAGAAGACAAAACATTTTTGAAATCTATTTTTTTCAAGAGTTTTTTTTTCAGACACAAGTTTAATCTTTTCTCCCTCCCTCAAGCTGGTGTGAACAGATTTTAATCTTTCATCCAGAAGCTTAAACAATGAGGAGATCCAGGGGAGATTCATTGATTAAAAAAAAACTTTTAAAGACTTGCATCTTGACTCAACCCTCAGATTTTGAAACCATACTTCATCTAAACTCTCTACTGTCCAAGTTTTTGAATCCTAGCCACACAGCTCCTCAAAACGAATTTTTAAAGTGAGAGAGAGAGTATTAGAATGAAGACAAATGAAATAAAAGAAGTGAGTTCAGCCCAAGAGAGCAACTAGGCTCTGATACCATGTTGGAAAAGCTAAGAGCAGCTAAGAACATGAACTCACTCTTCAAAAATGGAAGAGACAATCAACTTGTGATTGAATCCTCTCAGCAAAATAATCTACACAACCATCTGAATCTAGAGAGATTAAGTGGCTGTGAGATTGATAAAATAACTAGAATTAAACTAACAACAGATTAAACTCTAGTATGAATCTATCCTTGTGGAGTATCACAACACTGATGGTTTGTGTACTTAAGCTACAAGGAATTAGAATCAGTAAGCTAGAGATGAACAGAACATAAAGAAGAGTTTAAAGGTGACTTAGAATGAATGGGCAAGCAATGATCTGCCCTTAGGCAGACCCAAAACATGTATACCTTAACTCCCTACATTGTGACTAATTTAAAGAACACTTAGTAGGGTAGATGAGTGATACACGAAATTTATAAGGCTTGTCTCTTATTTCTTGTGTGTTAACATTACAATGGTGCTGCCTCTTTATTTATAGAGGAGTGCCTTAGGGTTTACAGCAGCAGCAACAAGACAAAGGCTGAATAAACAATTCATAACTAGGAAATGAATAAACTAAGCATGAGGAAGAAGCCAAGAGAGTTTCTGCAGCAAGGAAGAGATAGTGACAGCTCCCAACAGCTCTCTTTCTCTTAAGAGAACATGTGACTTTTATCTTATTTAAATCCCCACTTCTCTAGCCTCTGTCTCCAGCAGTCACATTTATTATTTGAATTTAAATCTGCCTCTGAAGTTAGCTGAACGAAATTGAACTTGCCTTGCCTTCCAAGACACTCTAGCTCAAGCTTGGTTGCTTGGAGGTCAAGACTGTACAGAAAAACTCCAACTTCAAGTATCTGAATTCTTCTCTTCTCTTCTTCTTCAGTTTGGTGTGGAGATGCTTGGCCTTTACTTCCTTTGTTTGGCCTTCACATCTCCTTGTCTTGCTTCCAATGGTGCTGCCTCTATTATTGTATAAGAGGAGTGCCTTAGCGCGTTAATACACACAATAGTATAGAGCACGAGAGCAACAAGACAAAGGTCATAAACTGAAATAAACAATTCCATAACTAGGAAATGAATAAATCTAAGCATGAGGAAGAAGCAAGAGAGAGTTTCTTGCAGCAAGGAAGAGATAGTTGACAGCTCCCAACAGCTCTCTTTCTCTCTTAGAGGAGAACATACCAGTAATACCTACACATCATTGTGACATTTTCTATCTTATTTTACAACCTCCGCACTTCTCTTCAGCCTACAATGTCTCCAAAGTCACCATTTATTCATTTGAATTATAAATCGGTGTCCTCTGAAAAGGTTCAGTATTGAACGAAATTGTAAACGGGTGGTGCCTTGCCTTCCAAGAGCACTCTAGGCTCAAGCTTGGTTGTTGGTGAAAAGCCAGGTCAAGACTGTTACAGAAAAAACTTCCAACTTGTCAATCCCATTAGTATCTGAAATTTCTTTCTCTTCTTCTTCTTCTTCAGTTTGGTGTGAGATGTTTGGCCTTTACTTCCTTTGTT
>CAJHQQ010006290.1:0-10470 GCA_905132885.1 Moricandia moricandioides | reverse complement strand
ATGTTAAGTTTCCGAAGATAATCATGAAGATCGAGGATAAAGGAATATTTCCGCGAAGCGATAAATCCGACCAAGGGCAGAAGGGGAAGAGAAAATCACCTCTAGAGGAGTTTATAAGGATTTCAAGGGTGATGATGCAGAGAACACATGAAAATCTGTACTGAGAGAAAACATAGCTTAGCACTTAGAGCATTTCGGCAACTTTCCGTTTTTGTTATTCGAGCTGCGACTCAACTAGGGTTTTGCAGTCTTAGGTTATTAGAAATAGGGATCTCGCCGACAGCTCTTATAGCCTAGGATCCTATCCTATTGTAAACGCTCATACGCAAATTTGGAATAAGACATCTATTTGCTCTCTATTCGATTCTTACTTTGTTTTCAATATTTACTTGGTATTCTGATTGATTGGCGTGTGGTGTAGCAGATATCCGAGACCTCTGGGAAAATATGGTTTACCCTGCGTTCCTAATTCAAGGGAAATCGACAGTGCATATTTTGGTTCCCACAGAAGGAAATTGCAACCGACCGCGACCCACAATCATTCAGGTCACCGCGCGAAAGCCCACAGTCATTCGAGTCACTGCCGGACATTACACTATCGTGTAACACTCAGCCCTAGGCCATGAACCTGTCTCTCTGAGTCTTCCTGATCCAGCGAATAAGGGGTTTCCTTGAACCCGCTAGGTACGAGGTCGAGGAAACACTAATCACCCCTAAACATGCCTAGCATGGGAGCACATGCTATCGGCAACACAAACTCAACACAACCTTAATCCAGAACCTAACCTAAGGCTAAAGTTTCAGATCCTAACTAGACTCGACTCTACAACACTAACCAATGGTACCAGTAGTCCAGCCTATATGGCCTAAGACCCTTAGTACTAACATATAATTAACTAAACAATGATATCATAACTAAATAAATCAACTAGTTAGTCACTCCCTTATCAAGAGCTAGCTAACCTCAATCAACAAGATTAATTAAACAAGCACAAATTTAACTAATCTAACATTCAATCAACTCAATCAAACCGTTACCCAGATAGTTCGACCTCCTCCTACGATACTATCTTAAAAGATAACGGGAACTTGCACTCAACCATATCAACACACAAGATGACACCGCGTCCTCCAGATGTCCTATGCGCGTCCTGGCTGCATTCAAGGCAACACCACAGCGCCCACATGTCGATCAGCATGCTTCGGTTGCATGCGCGACGACACCTCGTGCTTCTACATGTCATGCTGCATGTTCTGCTTCCATGCATGGTGACACCTCGTGCTTGTGTAGACAGAGAGATTGCCAGGCAGTTGACACCATTTCCTCCACACGTCTGGAAGCATGGCCTGGTTGCATGCAACACAACACCACAACACCCACATGTCGATCAGCATGCTTCGGTTGCATGCGCGACGACACCTCGTGCTTCGATATGTCAAGCCGCATGTCCTGCTTCCATGCACGGCGATACCTCATGCCTGTTTAGACACTAAGCTTGTTAGATGATTGACAGAACATCCTGATCCCATGCACGGAGCCACCTCGTGCTTCTCGGTCCGTTCATATTATTTCGGTCCTTCAGACATATTTTTGACCCGCGATCAATCCCAAATATTTTTCGCTGCCTTTCTGATGCCCTGAATATTTTTAATGAATTCCAATCTGAATTATGACCTTGACGGAAAATATTTACCGAGCCTCCGGCTTCCCCCGAGAAATTTCATAGTACCGAAATTAGGGCTTTTGCCTAACTTTGGTTTTTCCCATCGTGCTTTGATCCCTTCGTGCTTACTTCCCATCCTGCGTAATTCCCGTCCTGCTTCCGACTTGTTTTGTCTTTGAAATAATATTTTACTGATACTAATTTTTGCTGAAAATTTCGTGCTTAAGAAGCGTCGTGCTTCTAAAACGTCGAGCTTCTAAAACGTCGTGCTTCAAAAAACGTGATACTTCCAAAACGTCCCTCTGATCAATCTATGACACTGTCTAACCATGTTCAAGCAGATTATCCGGCTCATGCTTCACTCACAATCAATTCTTTGACCACCTGGTATTTCAACATTTCTCGATCGATCCTTATTGCTCACGACTCTACCACCAGGTTGATGCTCGACCACTTTTCCATTTTCTCCGAACCATGTTAAGTTTTATATGACCAAAACTCAAAATTACTCATCATACTTTGATCCCGAAAAGCTTGGCTCCAAATTCCGTCTTTGTCGATCTCGACTATTTTACCCCTTCGGTAGGGTTACTACATTCTCCCGTCCTTAATAGAATTCCTCCTTGAATTTTGAGATGTCCACTTGCTAATCTTCACAACATGCTGCTCGTTGGTGACAATTTCGTCCTTAGATTACCTCGTCTTGTGGTCTTGGTCATTTGATGTGTTTCTTCGTCGGCTCGCCTTTGATGTCTTCTATTGATTTCTTTGGGTCACCTTCCAGACTTCTGATTCTGAACTCATTCAACCTTGATACATCTCAAAGCATTCCCCTTAGTCTTGAATCCTTTCCTTTCTTTACTTCGTGATTTCCCATGCTTCACTCATTCTCAACTCATCTTCGTAACCCTTTACTTTGCCTACCACTGTCCCTTGAGTTTGCTCCTCGACGTTGCCACAATCACCTTTATATGTCTTCACTTGAATGATCACTGAGTCATCTTCTTGCTATTAATATGCCATGACACCCTCATTTCCCATAATACTACCTTGTCCATTTGATAGATATCATCCTTGTCCAGATTCCTCAAATCCTTCTCGATCTCTCTTACACCAAATATTCTGATGAAAACCTTTCCAGTGATGTCTTGTTGCTTTCCATCTTTCCAGTCCATACCACAGTCCAGTTCCTATGAACCTCTCTCCTCTCTCGCTATGATTCAGAGCTTATCAGCAGGATTGCCCACACCATGGTTTTCCCGAGATTCAGCTACTTAATATTTTCTTCAGAGGTATACATTGGGCATACTAAGCGGCTTTGGGCGCTGCGAGTCAAAGGAACTTCAAAACCAAGAGCTCTGAAGAAGCTACAAGGACCATTAAAAATTTGGCAACTAGAATTAGTGCCTAGAAGACTGAACTTGAGAGGAGGAAGATGGTTGAGAACTCGAAGGGAAATTGGATATTTGGGGTGAAGGAACATTAGGTTCAGTTCTTGCTCTTCCAGTTGGCAAAAAGCAATTTCAGTTCGCCAATGAGGTTAAGAACTTTTCATGTGAAGGAACTGAAGAAAAGCATGTAGACCTCATAGATGAGACTGATTTTCGTGAACAGAGACTTGCTGATTAGAAGAGAAACATGAGCTTCACAAGAAGCTACGAGGCAGCACATGCTCACGAGAGCAGGCTTGAATCTTTGATGGTAGTCCTGAAAGTCCTGTAGAAGATGATTACGAATTTCGATGTGAGATTGGATTACATGTATTATGATTTACATGAGAAGTTTGAAGCTTTGAGTGATCATGTGAAGAAATTGGATGGCCAAGTTGCACATCACGCTGGGTTTGTCAGAAGGGAATAAGATTCCTTCCTGGAAGAACTGACACTAGTCCAAGGAATCCAGTTAATGTTGTTACATTGAGAAGTGGAAGACAACTCACCCCGTATCTGAGAAAAGAACTGGAAAAATTGAACCGAGCTCATGAGTTAAAGGAGTTGCAAGCCGACCGTGGTGATAAAGAAGCTGTGCCAGAGATTGATGAGAATATCGACCGACACCATGAACGTGTCATCGATCGACACTCTGTCCATCCGGATCCTCAACCATCTAAGTCTCTCGTACCTCTGTATCAAGGGTGTATATACCCAAGGCTCCCTTCCCTCCAAACAAAAGGGAAGCGAAGCGAGAATTGGATAAGGCCATATGCAAGAAAGCATTTGACAAGATAAATGTCGAGATGCGACTCAGTGATGCTGTTACAATTTCTCCTTTAATCAAGAAGTACATGAAGAATATGGTGAAATGACGCTTTCAACCCTCAAAACAGAGTGTGATGATGGTTTCCGAGAAAGTACGTGCTATGATTCAAGAAATATACCCAATTAAACAACCAGATCTTGGTAGTTTTGTTTTGGCTTGCACCATCTACAATGAGCAATTTCAGAGATCTCTCTGCGATTTTGGCTCCGCTTCTGGGATTACAAGTTCAATGAGGAATCAGAAGAAGGAGCATCGATCGATATCCAACCCATACCATCGATCGATATCCAACCCAGACCATCGATCAACGGACTTACAGTTCAATAATCGATCGACACCCACCCTATAAAATCGTTCGCCACTCAAACTTCAGAACCAATCAATAGATACCATGCAAATTTCGATTACAACCCAGCCTACCTCGAGTACGATGAAGAGTACAAATAAGAAGAGATGACCGAACACCGAGGGATTGCTATGGAAGAGGCTGGTGTTTTTCATGTTTCCCATCAACTTGGGAAAACGACATCAATCGACGGTAAAAATACACCATCGATCGGTATTGGGAATGAAGCAGACACCGAACTAGATTCAACAGCAGAACGCAAAAGGGAATATGGTTATGTACAACCAGATGAGTTTGGTATTATGAGAGATCCAGATGGTCACATAAGAGCTATGAATGGCAGAATTCTACATGTCACGAAGGAAGATGTGGCAGATATACTTGCAATAGCCAATGGAGCTGGAAACCTTTTTGCCCACCAGTCTGATTATCGAGCATCGACCGATGGTCAACATACACCATCGATCGACACCAATGAGGCATGCCAAGGATTCGGTGGAGCTTAGGAAGAATAAGATGCAGATTACAAAGAGGAAGAACTGACTGAGTCTCGCGGCCTGGCACTGGAAGAAGCTGGCTGGGTAATGAACGTGAAAGTGGGTAATCGAGCATCGATAATCGGCATATCTTGGCCATCGAATGACATCAAACGAAAACCAGAACAATTACTTGGAGCAGAAGATACATAAGATGGTTATCTCAGACCAGATGAGTTAGGAATTTTCAGAGATACATAAGGACGTGCACGAGATCTTTATGGGAGAATTCTAAATCTACCTAAGGAGGATGTAGCAAACGCCCTTGTTATGGCTAATGAATCAGGAAATTTATTTGGACAAGCATCGATCGACAGCAAGGAGCAGAAGCATGAGCATATCCACAATAAAATATCAATCGACGACAACAAGCATGCATCGATCGATACCACCTTTCCAGGAGTCCATGAGTTATGTACATCTAACCCCTTTAGTTCAGAAAATCCAGGATCAATCGGTTGGATAAATCCACTACTGATAGACGGCCGCGTAGAGCATGGACATAGAGCTTATGACGCCAATGGCAGAAGAATTTTCCAATGGGAAAAGAAAGATTAGTATGGCATCTACAGAGATGAGAATTGTAATGGACGAGCTATAGACGGAAGAGTTATTAATGTGCAAGAAGACGACATCAGAGTGGTTCTAGAGAGAGCTACTATGTTTGAGCTGAGCTACATATGTTTCCCAGAACATGCAGCAAAGATCGCTATGTCTAGGCAGAAACAAAAGACATACAGCAGAGCAGAGATTGACGATATTGTGCATGAGATCTACAAAGCTCAAGAGATGTAATTCGATGATTTCTACATGAGGCTTGATGATGTCTACTATCCTATAGACAAGTGCCTCACCGGTTTGACTATATGCATGGATGAATGCATGGATGAGATGAAGCAAGATATGGATATTATTCAAAGAAATCACGCGAGTGGACCAGATAGAGAGACATCGATTGACGGCATCATCATGCCAACGATCGATACTTATTTTGACAGACAGAAGTACGCAGCAGAAAAAAATTAGAAGACAGGTTCAATTAGATTTCTTTTTCTCGGAACCTGATGAAGGAAGGTATTTCTCAGCAATTGAAGGATATGTCAGAGACTACAGCTGCCAGACTTAGATTGCTAGAGCGCAGTATTGAGAATCTACAAAGGAGAATGCATTCAGTGGAGAGGTTATTAAGTAGATCATATGAGAAAGCCAGAGGAGATGAAGAAATGAGAAACTTCATTGGTACATGGTTTCAAAAGAGCAAAGAAGATGTAGACACTTGTTTTCCAAGTGTTGATCCACCTCCATTCTAGTCAGAAAGTTCAATACGTCGAGCTTAAGACTATAACCAAGCGCTGAGTGGGAGGCAACCCATTGTTTAGTAATTTTTAATTATATTATATTTTTTATTTATTGCTAATTTTTGTATTTATTTATTTCAGACTAAAAAAGAACAGAGTGGAAACGTCCAGGTGTACCATCGATCGACACTGAAGAATAAACATCGATCAACCATGGATCCTGACAATCAGTCGACACCATCCATCTGCCATCGATCAACACTCTTTTACATAGTCTGGTATTGAGTTTCTCTCTGAAGTTATTTACTTATGATTTGATTTTTCCTCACCAACCCGAGGCGGATTACATTAGGACTGTGTAATTTAAGTCTGGGGGAGGTTCACTAATCCTATTTTATTGTTTTTGAGTTTTATTTACAATCTATGTATAAGTTTTTCAAAAAGTTTTATTGAGTCAAGAAGATGACTGATGTGGGTGTTTTTACTTCACTTTCAAATTAACCCTATTTCCCACTATACTCTCTCAAATAAGAGGTTCAATGTAGTACTTAGGGATTAAATCCACAGAGACTCTAGGATTGCACAATAAACTTATTGTTTTCGAATTCAAGATAGATGTATTATAACAATAACAATAAAAGCGATTTCAAGATTGATTTGTTTTTAAGGATTAAAATTTAGAGATTAGACTTAGGGGAATTTCTCAGGTAGTTTTAGATAATGCAGACTAATAAATTGCTAGGATTTTATTAAGCATCGTTCTGAACTCAAACCTTAGGGTTTAGGAGATAGCTCTCGCGCATCTTGACTGAGCGTCGATCGATGGCAATACGAAACAATACTGGTTTTGTGGTTTGATGAGTTCTCTAAACTTATAATTCAACTCTCGTTTGTTACTAGTTATTTAGATTGCTTAAGACAGATTCCAGGTTATAACCAGGCTCTCGCTTGCGCTATAGAACCCTAATTTCTAAGATTGAGGAAGTTCAACTTAGCATTAAGAGCAACTTAAACAAAGAGCCAAGAAGGTTACCTTAACAATTCTTTAAAATCAACAATACATTACTACCATTGAATAACCCTAAATCTAATAGAGAACTACTCAGACATAGCAATAAAAACATAAATAAATTCTGGATAAATTGCATAGAATAAACTGACTGGAAAGATAAGGAGTTCAAGATCTTCTCTATAAAATGATCAGATCTTTCTCTCCAATAGATGTAGCAATGTGTTCCAACTAAAAACTTTGGTGTAACTTTAGAAGAAAACTCTCTCTTAGGTCTTCTAGTTTTTTTCCGGCTTTTAGCTTAGGGCAAAACAAAGATAGAAAACCCTAATAAATAGTCTAAATTTCGACCATGGACTTGTCTTGCAACTAATGAAACTTCTGGGTAAAACTTGTAATTTCTCAAGTCTTCACCAATCTTGCTGTCGGCTTCACCGTCGATCGACGCACAGTGCGTGACGTCGACCAATGGTTTATTTATAAATCTGGATCGGGCTCTGAGTTTCTCCTGAGCGATCCTGAATGCTCCAAAATAGTTCAAAAGCTCCAATTGCTTCCAATAAGTACCTAGACCTGTAAATACTCAAAAAAATACCAAATGCATATAAAAGACTCTAAAAATACTCTATATTTCATAGGTAAAATATGTAAAATCCATGGTATATCTAATCCCCCAGACTTAACCTTTTGATTGTCCTCAAGCAAACAAAGCTTGTGTGAGAGGTTTTGAAAAGCAGAGACTCACATAATGTCTAAGTATAACTGTCACTTTACTTTATTGCAGCCACATCCAATCAAATCAATCACAGATAAACTTTATATACCCTATCCTAGTATAGCAACCAAATCCATTCTACCAACAACTTAGCGAATACTAGTCTAACTCGCCCCTCTACTGATTTCATTTCTTTGCATAAAATAAAATTGTAAGCTTTACCTTGGGAGTATCGATCAAAGGATATATGGATTCTTACCTCTGTAAGTATTTGAACACACAAGTAATCTTCTCTGGTTCTTTTCCTCTCTCTCTTCTCACTTCTTCTCAGTCAATGTCTCTCTTCTTTTCAGTGTATCATTTTATTTTTTAATTGGCTGAGATATTTGGAAAATGTTCCATGAATCAAGCTCTAATGGTTTTTACCACCAAATCATGTTCACTTCTTTTTGACCTTTATCTTTTTCTAGGATCATATGAATCAAAATTTAATGGTTGTAGCCACCAAATCTTGTCCGACTCCTTTTTTCTAATCTGAAGGGGAGAGAGAGGGGAATCAGAAGCACACAGACTTTTACCTTCCAGACTTGCAGAAGAAATCTGATCTAGTGTATACCAAATCCCAAATCAAGCAAATAATGTCACGATTAGTGTTGGAAATCAGCTTCGGTTCCTTCAAACATTCTAAGCAAGTGTGATATAGTGGCAGGATGATCCACTTTGGTATCTCTAGTAATCTCTGCAAACAACCTTCTAAGAATGGTGATAAAATGTGGATAATCAATAATAAATCTTGATCATAGTCTCCTTCTTGACTCAATAAAAACTTTTGAAAAACTTATAGAAAAAACCTATATAATTATAGAAATACAATTCAAAAACAAATAGATAGCACTAGCGAACCTCTCCCACACTTAAATTACAGTGTCCCCAGTGTAATCCCTCTCGGATAGGTTAGAAAAAATAAATCATAAGGAAACAATGTTAGATATAGTCGAATATACCAACTCTGTTAGGAGTATCGATCGATGCCAGTAGGTGAGTGTCGACAAATGGTAAACCATCATCGTCGATCGATGGTGAACGTATGGTATCAATCGATGGGTATTCAAATTATCAGGTAAACCTTCAAAAATAGAAGAAATACTGAAATAGGTAATAGTATAAATAAGGTTAAAACTCGTAACTCTCTGTTAAATCGCCATCGATCGACAACAACAAGGAGGCGTCGATCGATGCTAGGCTAACAAACTTAATCATGTGTGTCGACTCTCCATTCTGATCATCTCTCTTTGGGTTAGCTCTGTTAAACACTTAAGCACACCTTTAAATAAAATCTAAACAATAATAAATAGTTAGTCAAAATTGAAATGCAACAAGAAAAAATAAATATGAGTATAAGTCTGAAAGTGAAATGAAATAAAAGACGAAGGAGTATCTAAGGGACTACTCCTCGTCTGATGTATCCTCGTCATTCTGCTGCTGCTGCTGTGGTGCTCCCGGTGGCGATCTGGCTCTGGTCCTGGGACGACTGAAGCACTGGCACCGTGAAATCGTCTCTACCCTGGCCCATATCGCTTGAAGCGCATCCACCACGACTCGCTGGAAAACACCATGGTCGTGTATGGGGATCTCTGGAATCTGACGGAGGGTTAGGAGAGGGGGAGGTGGCTGTGCTGGCTCGTCCGCTGCGGCTTCTGCGAGTGGGTGTGCTGGATGGAGGACTCCTCTACGTCGTACTCTAAGGGGTATTATGTGGAGGTGGCACTCAGTTGGGTGGAATGCGAGGCGTTGTAGATCGTCAGAGAAGTTTGTCACCTCTCGCACTAAAAGCTCTATCATTCTAGGTCCCTCGTCATCCACAGTGGCCCACTGGGTCCTCATCAGGTGACCCTCATCCATGAAGCGCAGCTCTCGCTCCACCGAACCCTTGAAGGCTCCTGATCGTCTCTCTCTTCATGCCAGAACCCTTGAAGGGTTTTCCCTTCAGGGTCGCCAGGTGCTCAGCAAATATAGCCCCCAAATTCACCTGCTGATCGCTCATAGGTGGAGGAAAGACCTCGTTGTCGAGCCCAACTAATTCCCTGACGGAATAGCATAGCAATGTCAGCTCCTGAACCCTAACCTTGTTGGGTTCAATCTTGCACAACAGAGTGTTGGCAAGGACCTTCAGGAAGTAGCGCATAGTAGGGTGACGAACGTCCGTTTGAGTGGCTGAGCCAGAGTCGAAGTGGCCTGTCCCGTTCAGGCCCAATAGGCGCTGGTACCAATGTCGAAGGCAGGCCAGGGAAAGCAGGGATTGAACAGGCGCTGGTACCAATGTCGAAGTCATAGTTGCATAGTTTCGAGATGGGAATCCTGTACCGGATGCCTTTGATGAGAAAGGTCAGGGTGGCCTCATGCCCCACCTTCACCCTGGGGCTCTTGTAGAGCACATGAGCTGTTGCTATGCACTGTCGGACCAGGTCGGGGTAAAGAGGATATGGCTTAGTAGCAATGGTGCGCAATCCGAGCTCCCTCACCATCTGTCTGAAATCTGTGTAGAGCCCGAGCTTCTTTAGAGTTCGCTTATAGGTGAACTTGGTGGGCTCGATGGTATCGCTCTATTAAGTTGAGGTACATATTTGGGGTAAAAGGATTACG
>CAJHQQ010006289.1:0-10477 GCA_905132885.1 Moricandia moricandioides | reverse complement strand
TTGCGGGTTTCCCTAAGATCTGTGGGTTGCGGGTTTCCTAAGATCTGTGGTTGCGGGTTTTCCTAAGATCATTATGCATGTTTTCCCAGTCTACATAAAACACCGGGTAGTTAAAGACATCATTCACCCCCGGGTAAAGTAAACCCGATAGATATTAACATTGAGTGGTTCAAGGCTTAAAAATGCCATCAACTCAAATTCAGTGATTTTTTTGCAAACACTCTCGATAAGTTAGTTTGTCTAGTTAAGAATAGTTTAACTATAGTAACTAGAATTTATCGAGTCTGCATATGTTTAGAGTCATTTCTATTCTTGTGAGAGATTGTTGGATCAATTTTCTAAAAGCCATTGGGCTTTAATTCAATTTTCTGAATTTAAATCGAAATGGGCCTCAAGAAAAGCATGTTGGCTTTAATAGAGAAAGTGAGAAACATCCCACATCACTTATAAGAAGCAAGATGGGGTTTTTTATATATGTTTCTCTCTTACTTGGCTCATATGACTCAGAGGAACAGATGGCACCCCACGTGTGAGCCGCCGCCGCCATTCGGCCGGCTCGGCCCGGTTCGGCAAGGGCTTGGGCTTGGGAAAATGTGGCCCCAGGGCCACTACAAGATATTCTTTTTGAGCCCAGTTAAGCTGAACGTTTCGGCTCATTTTTAAATTAAAAAAAAAAAAGCATGACATTTGTGTGTGAACAACGTGTTGTTCGTCTGAAAACGACACAAAGTTTTTCTATTCGCCAAAGATAAGAACGAGTCAACAAAGAGAGAAACTTCCGGAGAAAGCTGCTCAACGTCCCACTCTGAGATTCTTGAGAGATTTTCGAAAAACGTTTGCAACAGTTTTGAAAAACCGCTCTTCATCTCCTCTTTAAATATCGTCCCTCCTCATTCTTTGTTTGATACGTTTTACACAACCGAAAAATTCATTACAGAAAACCCCTTGCGTAAGTCAATAGTGCGAGAGTGTTTCGTAGATTATTATTTCGTAGGGATGTTAACGAGTGATGCGTGAATCGTTTATCATGTTTGTATTCTGAGACAATTTTGTACAAGTCCGTCTCATTGGGGAGAGAATATTAAGCGTTAAAGAAAGAGATTCATCGCGACTCCATGGTTTGTTTTCGAAAATGTTTTTCTTCTCAGTTATCATTTTCTCTTTTTAATTGTATATTTCCTTAACGTCGCTTTTATTTATATTGTTTACATCATTTCGGTTTTCCGGCTTCTACGCTATATACCCGAGTCAAATCTATAGGAAATACATATGTCGCCCATCAGATAAAAGCATCCTGCAAATACAACATTTCGTTTTGAAAACAAAACAAAGGCAAGAACAGTCTCTACGATCGCCATTACAAAACTGCAAAGTGTTACAAATACTGCAACATATAGCATAAAATATTAAAACAGCACAAAAAGCATTGGATACGAGCCTCTCCACTCAGTGTATTCCCCTGAACTGACTGACCAGCTTTCCGAAACTTCTCAATTAAGCTGTTCTTAACTCACCTATATAAAAAAATAAAGTAGATGAGCAAACATGTCATTCAATTAAACTTTCAGGTGAAGGATCCATATAGGAAACTTGAGTGTATACTAAAATGAGGCCGTCGATATTTAAACAGCAAACCAATAAAATAATTGGATAATAAAAGCGGGAAGGTTAGAATTAGATACTTAAATTTTTTAAATGATTCATGCGCAGGGAGATGACAACAACCCTGGGGCGACGATATTCCTGGAGCTGGAGCTGTGACAACTAAGATCTCGCAAGGTGTGACCATGGAAACCCATGAAGTGACAGCTTCTCTATACGAGTGTTGTTAAAGGGTGAGGTTTTGGGTTCGAGTAACGCCAAGCGCACCAATAACCTACCTGTGAGCCGAGGCCTATTGGTGAATTCGGGCAGGTGATATTACAGGGGATGGGTTAGGGTCGATGCGCTGCAGCGCCAATTGGGTCCCACATGGCGGGTTGTTACAAAAATATTGATTCAAATGTTTACAAATAGTATCTCCTATACGGTATAAAACCAGAAGTATGTACGCGATCAGCCAGACCGTCCCAGATCTGTAGAAGCATTATTCAGCAAAAGAACAACCAGTACGCATTAGGTTTATCAGCATTTGGCCATGGAAACGATCGTGCTGCAAGCTTATTTAGAAGTGCTGATCACTACTTTGCTGTCACCATGATACACCTCTTCAGGTCTATTATTCAAAGAAGAAGCAGGGAAAAGGATTATGGAGGCAAATATGGATTTAAATAATGATGACATGGAGGTGGGAAGAGTCTAAGAAGAGTGATCGTTGAGGAGAGACTCTAGCTGAGAAAGAGACTTTGCTGTTAGTTTATATTAAATAAAGACCGTTTTCCGTTTGTGGATTCGAATTCTCCGATGCTCTTATTTTGAAAAAAATAATCTCGTTGAGGAGAGAGTCTTGTCTTTTTATTTTAATTAAACGAATCTTTGTTCTAATTGATTTTTTTTTTTGTAAAAGACCACGGACCGAGACAAACTTGCATAATTATAATCTTACCTAGGACTATTCAAACTCAAACCCAACATCCCCGATAAATATAGTATCCCTACTTTAAATCCCCCCAAATTCGTTTAAGTAACTTAAGGTTTCACTCATTCTTTTTCGACCGTTCTATTCTTAAAATATCGCAAAACCTTCATCTCGAGATCATCTCCCACTAATTGAAATCGTAGTTGAATCAAAACCCTACTCATGTTGAATCAAGTTGACTCAAAGCAGATTGAAGACGAGTCGAGTGGTGGGGGAGTAGAAACGGACGTGGTCACATCTGAAACCGGTGAAGTAAGGGACGTCGTAAAACCAAGCCCCATCAACAGATCTATCGACCCGGAAACAGAGGAACCTCCCCCAGATGCAGAAGAAAGTGAAGAAAATTTAAGTGAGAAAGAGGTAGAGGAGGAATCCGAAGAAGGAGAGAAGGAATCCAGAAGAAATGACGAACAAGATGAAGAGACAGTGGCGAAGGAATCCGAAGAGATGAATAAGTGCCACAACACGAAATTGAGTCGCATGCAGAGGTAAGTAACTAGTAAGGATTTTGTAGAACTTAGAAAACTAGATGAAACTTGATTTGAATAGTATGAGTTTAAGATTGTAAAACTACTATTGTATCAATTGTATAACTTTGTAAACTAAGTTGAACATCAATTGTAATGATTGTATAAATTTCTGAAACTAAGGAAAACTAAATATTTATGATTGTATAACTAAGTCCAACTTTGGGAAACCTTATGTTGATGGTTCTAATATGACGTTCGTGTTCTAGTTTTCTTTTGAGTGCAACATATAGATGACAAAGAAGAAGGCATGCAAACGCTGAATCTGCACTTTCCTCCAAGCCAATATCAAAAGGGTTTAAAGCTTTCCGGAAAATGTTAAATTGAGGCGGCTCTAATTAATATACAAACGATCCTGAGACCGAAGGAGGTGGACTTGTTCATAGAGAACCCATAGTTCCAACATTTATTCTATTTTAAAATCCAAAAGCAAAAGTGGATGGGAATGTGGATTGTCGTTTTGCGATCAGCTTGTGTAGTGAAGAAGTATGAGTTATGGTTTATTGTTAATAGCGTCCCAATCCGATGCTCTCTCAGAGAACCCGGACTCATCTCTGGACTATACTATCATGATTATCCCCCGAACCATGAGCTGTTGGGTGGTACATCCTTCAAGAACAAGTATTTTGAAGGGAAAAGGTTTACATAAGCTGATGTGGAAGAGAAGATGTTGGCAATGAAAGGAAAGTCATCACAAGATCTTCAGAAGAAGGCTGTTCTGTACTTCTTAGCCATCATCATTGTTGGAGGACGAAAGAGTGGAGAGGGAGCATCACATGTGGACAGTTTCTTCCCGAGAGTTGTTGTTGACCTAGATGTGTGCCAAACGTTCCCTTGGGGGACAGTATGCATTCAAGAAAAAATTGAAGGATGTATCTAGATTCTTGGAGAAGTGCGACGGGGTCGTGCCAACGAGTTGGGTTTTTACAAGCTTTCTTGTTCATTTGGAGGTATTTTCAAGCTCTTCTTGTATTTAGGATAGTATATATGTTAATTAATATAATTTTTGTTTTTGTTTTGTGTAGTTGTTGGCCTTTGAGGCAATTCCATGGTTGAGGAAAAATTTCTGAGAAACGGCGATTGGTGCACAAGCTGATTGCCCGTGGATGTGCAAGATGCAGTACAAACACAAAGGTGGAACCAAGTTATACAGTCTGAACGAAGGGAAGGGAAAACTTGGTGAAACTTAGGCAATTTATGTTATATGTGTATTCAAATTAAGGTCAAACTTGGTGAAACTAAGGTAATTTGTATCCAAAGGATATTGAGAGTATCTTGGTAGCAATACCGGCTGTGGAGGCACTTCTGAAAAGAATAATGTGTAAGGAGAATTGTTGGGGTGATGACAACGATGATGCAATAGTTGATGGTTGGACCAGGATAATATAGAAAGGAAAGAGAAAAATCTTCTTTAAAGAACAGTACAAGATCGACATGGCTGCTCGTAGAACTTAGGTTGAAGGTCCCACCATTCTTGCTATTGGGGGTGAGGCTCATCCAGAATCGGTTGAGTCTCATGCAGAATCGGTTGAGGATCTTGGATTTAAGGCTTTAAAAGAGCTTGATGGTCGGCTTATGAATGCCATCCGAGATGGTTTGAAGGAAGTGAATAAAAAAGTTGATTCATTGGGTAACCGGGTAACTCGTCTAGAAAAAGAAGTGAGATTTCTTAGATGAGTGTTGTCGATGGTGGTAATGATGGTGATCCTCCATTGGACAAGGAAGGGGATGAAATCGATGTAAGTCAGAAGGATGGGAGTGTTCCAGCAAATCCAGATGTTCTCGGTATTTCTCAGAAAATCTAGATGGAACATGGTGGTAAGGACGATGATGTTGGTAAGGGTAAGGATGATGAGGAAGATGGTGTTTCTAAGGATGCTGAGATGGATGATAGTGGATTGGCTGAGATGTCTGCGATGGCAGAGAAGTTTGAGATGTCTGAGAAGGCAAAAGTAAAAGGAAAGTGGGGATGGGTAAACCGAGATAAAGAAATACAAAAGACAAAGTAAAAGTAATGCTAAAGAAGGAGGTCCTCCGAAAAGGTCAAAGAGAAGGGTTATTGTGAGGAGTCCCATTGAGACAGAAGCCAATAAGATTGTGAACGAGCATGTCCTCGTGTTCCTTTAACTCCTTCATGCACCTCATCTCTTCATTTGGATGTGTAATGATCTTCCGAGAGAAAGAGATAATTGGGGATAGGAGAGAGAGATAGATGTGAGAAGAGGAGAGAGGGATAAAGTTAAAGAGAGATACTCGGAGAGCGAAATGGGGGGTAACCAAAAAATATGGATTTAATACATGCTTCATCGATTGAGACATCAGTTTTGAGGAGAGGGAAAATTGGAAAATGGGAGGGTAAATTTTAAAAACAATTTAATACATGCTTCATCGATTGAGACATCAGTTTTGAGGAGAGGGAAAATTGGAAAATGGGAGGGAAAATTGGAAAATTTGAAAAGCTGGCAGGGTAAATTTTAAAAACAATTTTCGTGCTCGAAGTTTCACCAAGTTTGTAGTTTTACAAAAACAATCAAAGTTTTACTTTCCATTTTTTCAGTTTTCTTAGTTTTCTTAGTTTTATAGTACTTATCTGAATAATTTTATGGTTATACCAATTATATTTTGTTTCCTAGAGGCATTTATCACGTAATATTAATGAATTATACAAGATTTCATGACATATCAAAGTTTTCTAATCTCACAAACTCAATATTTAGGAAAAAACTATGAAAGAGTTGTGTATTTCCTTAATAATGATTACAAATAAGTCATTCGATGAAATTTTTTAAATTTTTGTTTTAAATCTTAAATTACCCCAGAAACATATAAATAACTTATATATTCCTTGTATGCTTGAACATGTTTAGAATTTTTGTATCTTCAACTTTGAAATTTGCAAGCTAAATCAATAATGAAACAAATTGCACCAAGTTTTACAAACCTTTCCCTTACAATAAAAAAATTCTCTTACAATAAAACTTTATAACCGAGTGTTTGCCACACATTCACAACCTACTCATCTTAAAATCCTTGTGTTCCTTGCATTCCTTGTGTTCCTTGGGTTCCTTGGGTTCTTTGTGTTCCATGTGATCCTTCTAAGCAGTAGAACCAGCGACCCAAATTCATGTTTGGCACATACTTATTCTTACTCCGACGTTCTCCCAAGGAAGGATACCTTTTTCTTGAGTTCTTCTCTTTCTTTTCTTGTACACTGGAGTAAGACATAAAACTCCTTGATTTCTTTAGGAACCATTCATTCAAACATATGCGGTACATGATATATAGTCCTTTTATATGCCAAAGACCACACTTTAATCAAGTAATAAGGCGAGATTAAATCATACATATCACTCAAAGAGAGTGGTCTATCATGCTTCAAACACTTTACGGCATTACCTATTGCATGACACATTGGAAGCAATCTATATCAAGGTGCCTGCAGCTGCACGTTTTTTGTTGCAAATCCACCAAATAAGTCTTCGCGTCATTTCCAATAACATTGTATTCAAGCTAAAAAGAGTTCAGCATTCACCGTTAGTTTTTCACCTATCAGACATCTTTAATGTGTTTTATTCTCCACATAAGGAACTAATTTTCGAACTGACGGTCCAGCAGCAACCTCCTTCCTATGTCTGTAAAACCACTCGGACATTTTGTCCATAACTGTATCAAGCATATGCAGTAAAGAGTACCTTCGTGCCTTATCAAAAAGTCCATTCACAGACTCCGCACAGTTAGAGGTGTCTTGCACCAGGAAAATGACATACCCGTTTTCTAAAATCTAGCATTTTATCAAGATACGTGCCACATGCTGGATACATCTCCCTAAACTCTTGAAACTCCTTTTCAAACCTGCATCTGAATAAAATTTTGCAACTTTTCTGAATTGTTTTACAACCTTGCTCATCTTCTGTTTAACACTCATTTTCACATTGTGCGCTTGATGCCATATACAATACCCATGTTGATACATCGGATAAACTAAAGAAACGGCGTTGATTAAACTTGGATTTCTGTCTGACACAAACACCAATTCAGACGAATCCAATATAATAGTTTTCAGCGTTGTGAAAAACCACGTCCAACTTTCATTTTTCTCCCCATCAACGACACGAAAAGCTATTGGATAATGGTGACAGTTTGGATCCTGAGCCGTGGCAATACCTAAAACACCATCTTCTACATTCTTGAGAAAAGTTGCATCCACAATTATGACTTTCCTCATGTAATGAAACCCTTCAATTGAAGCTCCCAAAGCAACAAATAGGTATTTGAACCTTTTGATATACCATGGATTTTACCTATTTTACCTACGATAGAGTATTTTTAGAGTCTTTTATATGCATTTGGTACTTTTTAGAGTATTTACAGGTCAAAGTATTCATTGAAAGAAATTGGAGCTTTCACGAAATTTTGGAGCATTTAGGATGCTCAGCAGAAACTTAGAGTCAGATCCAAATTTATGAAGGGACCATTGATCGACGTCGCACATTGTGCGTCGATCGACAGCCAAGTCGACAACAAGATTGGTGAAGGCTTGAGAAATTACAAGTTTTACCCATAAGTTTCATTATTTGAGAGATAAGTCACTGGCCAAAATTTAAACTATTTATTAGGGTTTTCTATCTTAGTTTTAACCTAAGCCTAGGAGACCTAAGGAAAAGTTGTCTTCTAAGTTACACAAGAGTTTTGGAATTAAGAGTTGGAACACATTGCTACATATATTGGAGTGAAAGATCTAATCATCATTATAGAGAAGATCTTGAACTCCTTATCTCTTTACTCAGTTTCTTTTATGCAGCTTATTCAGAATTTATTCATGTTCTTTATTGCTATGTCTGAGTAGTTCACTGTTAGATTTAGGGTTATTCAATGGTAATAATGTATTGCTGATTTTTTAGAATTGATAAGGTAATCTTTTTGGTTCTTTGTTTAAGTTTCTCTTAATACTAAGTTGAACTTTATCACTTCAACTTTAGAAATTAGGGTTCTATAGCACAAGCGAGAGTTTGGTTATAACCTGGAATCTATCTCAAACAATCTAAATAACGGGTAACAAAAGAGAGTTGAATTGGAAGTTTAGAGAACCAATCAAACCGCGAAACTAGTAATGTTTAGAATGAGCATCGATCGACGCCACATGTGGCCATCGATCGATACTCAATTGAGATGCACGAGAGCGATCTCCTAAACCCTAAGGTTTGAGTTCAGAACAATGCTTAATAAAACCTAGCAAACTATTAATTTGTAATATCTAATCTTACCTAAGAATTTCTCCTAAGTCTAATCTCTTAATTTGATCCTTACAAACCAAATCAATCTTGAAATCACTTTTATTGTTATTATTATAATTCATCTAGCTTTAATTCGGAAACAATAAAGTTTATTGTGCAATCTTACAGTCTTTGTGGATTCGATCTATAAGTACTACACTGAACCTTTTATTTGAGAGAGTAAAGTGGGAAATAGGTTTAACTTGAAAGTGAAATAAAACCCCACATCACATTTTTTCTCCATCCAATAACAAACTTGTTTTTGTAAACGGGTTTACCTTCTCTAACATATACAAAAAAAAATAATGGAATTTCTTGTATCCTTCTTCAGGACTACCACACATATGCTCAACAGCTTTACTTTTCCTCTCCAGCATGAAGAATACGACACTTCCACACCCAATTTCCTTCCAACCAGACCGACCAGAGGTTTTGGAGTTGGGATAGAACCAATGAACAAAAAAAAAGCAACGGAAAGCAAGCACTAATTAATTATCAGGGGCCGCAATCCCAATCAAATCACTAATCTCTGATAATAAGATAAAGCATGATTGTGGACTGCTGAATACCTAACCCCAGAAAGGAATATTCCCAATAGGTCCGCATTTCGATGCTAGTATGATACCCTATATGGAGCTCTGAGCTTGATAATCGGCTTCATAACATGGGGCCACATCAAAAATAGTTCTGTGGTTTCCTACCAAACACCCGTAACGATCACATCAAATGCTCGAAGACATGGTGAAAGAGACGATTTCAATCGCTGGCAAACTTTTCTTTCTCCCCTAGAGGTGACGCAGGAGGTGCTCGACCAGATACCACTAGGATCCTGACCTTGTTGGGAGAGTATTAGAATGCGCTTTCATCAATCACTTCTTTGACGAGGAGAGATACTGAGAGCAAGAAGAGAATATCACATCATTCAAGGTGGCCGCGACTCTTTTAAACTCCTGATGAGGTCACGAGCTACCAATTTTCTTTCTTGCCCACATTCCATGGATTCTCAAACTCAACTCATCACACTTCTATAGAGGACTAAAACCTGGACTATCAACGTCTTGATACACGCAGCGAGGGAGCTTCGGCGACGCCGAAGCCCTGCAAGTGCTAATAGGCCCTGATAGAAAATATATCTTTAGAAAGGAGAGACACCGAAGAAGGAACACTAAGTGTGCGGAGGAGAAGCACGCATCGAGTTTAGAAAAACCCTAGCAGTATTTGCGACCGCTTCTGGACGACATATGATGTCTCACATATGGTGAGGATCGATGCCGTCCTCTTCCGACTCGAAAACGAGTTGAGTTTCTGATGTGATGAGCCTGAACGATCAAACGATTAGGAAAATCGCTGAAAATTTAACAAGCAACTCAACCCACTATGAACAGACACAAAGAAAGTCAAAGTCGAGAATGAATCAGTCTTCACTGAAAACCGTATAATAGCCGCTGACCTCAATGAGAAGTTAGATCTTATATACTTAGAGATGACAAAAAAATTGAAACTCTAAGCGAACACATTGAACGACACAGGAGCGAGTAACGCTATGTCCATCAAGAGGAGAGGACGATTTTTACCTGCTAACGCCCATAATCCATTGCAATGTCGTAACTTTACGGAGCAGTAGACAATTTCACCCCAGGCGTTAAATGAGAGCCACTCACCATCGATGAACTCGAGAAATATCGACAACAAATGAGAAAGAAAAATCACATCCCACCACGCTTATGAATTAAGAGAAAGATCCCAAAATCCTTCCCGAAACTGAAGTATTAGACCAAAATGACGACCTTGAGAATTAATTATTGAACTAAGAAAGAACACAGACGTAGGGAGACATCGATTGCTTAGTCCTCACTGAGCATCGAACGACACTATGCACCTGTAATCGATCGACGCATCTGAGGCAATAATCAATCGACACCCTGACCCAGAACCAACCAACCAGTTAGGACAAAATTCTACCAATCGAAACGCCCATTTCCTTCAAAAATGCTATGAAGAAGAAGAGAGCAACTATAAAAGCAATATGCACGAAAGTGTTTGACAAAGTAAACATTTCGATGCCATTCACATCTCGTCTGCCATTAAGCAGTACGTGA
>CAJHQQ010006288.1:0-10480 GCA_905132885.1 Moricandia moricandioides | reverse complement strand
ACATCTCCTTCTATATGCATGGTCAGTACATCTACTGGGGTTGATGGCAATACATGGCACGCCAGATTGGGACATCCTCATGCTAGAGCTCTAAATCTGATGCTTCCTGGTGTGGTGTTTGGAAATGATGGGTGTGAAGCATGTATCTTGGGGAAGCATTGTAGGACAGTCTTTCCAAGGTCCAGCACAATCTATGAGAAGTGCTTTGACCTTGTTCATTCTGATGTGTGGACTTCTCCATGTCTTTCCAGAGAGAATCACAAATATTTTGTGACTTTCATTGATGAGAGGTCTAAGTACACTTGGGTGACACTGATTCAGTCTAAGGATAGAGTGCTTGAAGCTTTCAAGAATTTCCAGACCCATGTCACCAATCATTTCAGTGCCAAACTCAAAATCCTTAGGTCAGATAATGGTGGAGAGTACACAAGTCAAGCATTCAAGCAATATCTAGCTCAACATGGGATCATACACCAGACAAGCTGTCCTTATACTCCTCAACAAAATGGAGTAGCTGAGAGGAAGAATAGGCATCTGATGGAGGTAGCAAGGTCAATGATGTTCCATACTAATGTCCCAAAGAGATTTTGGAGTGATGCTGTGATGGCTGCTTGTTATCTTATCAACAGGATCCCTACTAAGATACTCAGTGACCTGTCTCCATTTGAGGTACTAAACAACAACAAGCCATCATTGGATCATTTGCGTGTCTTTGGCTGCCTCTGCTTTGTCTTGACACCAGGGGAACAGAGGAGCAAGTTAGATGCCAGAAGCTCAAAGGCTATGTTCATTGGATATTCTCCAACACAAAAGGGGTATAAGTGTTATGATCCAGTGACAAGGAGGGTTTTAGTCTCAAGAGATGTGAAATTTGTGGAGACTAAGGGATACTATGAGGAGAAGAGTTGGGATGACTTGAAAGATCTATCTCAATCATCAGAAAAAGCCACCAGTCTAAGGATGATATTGGAGAACCTTGGTATTAGCATGCCTCGGGAGAACCAGGAAACAAGGGTGTGTCCACCTAAAGCAGCATCTGGTCCAGAAATTGTAGTTGATGAAGATGGGGTTAATGAAGTTGTGGAGGACATTCATCCTGATCCTGAAGGGGGCAATCAACATGAATCAGATACTGGCACAGAAGCTCATGATCAGGATGAAAGGCAACAAGGATCAGTCTCTCAACCTGATGAGGTAGAATCTGATGAAGAAGAAAAATCAGAAGAGGTTCAGCCTTTGAGAAGAAGTACAAGACTGAAGAAGGATCCTTCAAATTGGATTAACACCAGAGTCTACTTCAACTCTCAAGCGGTTGCTCATTCTATTCAAGCAGTATGTTCTTTGGCTCAATATCCACAAGAACATCAAGTGTTCATTTGTGAACTGGATCAGGAGTATATCCCAAGGTCATATGAAGAAGCTATGGAACATAAAGAGTGGAGAGACTCTGTTGGAAATGAGATCAATGCAATGGTGGTCAATGACACTTGGTATGAGGCTGAGCTTCCAAAAGGGAAAAAGGCAGTGACAAGCAAGTGGGTTTTTACCATCAAGTATTTGGCAAATGGAAAGGTGGAAAGGCGCAAGACAAGGCTGGTTGCAAGAGGATTTACTCAGACATATGGAGAAGACTATATTGATACCTTTGCACCAGTAGCAAAGCTTCACACCATTAGGATCATTTTATCACTTGCCACCAATTTGGAATGGGATTTGTGGCAAATGGATGTGAAGAATGCTTTCCTGCAAGGAGAGTTAGAAGATGAAGTGTACATGCATCCTCCTCCTGGTTTAGAACACCTAGTCAAACCAGGGAATGTATTGAGACTGAAAAAAACAATCTATGGGCTGAAGCAATCACCAAGAGCTTGGTATCACAAGCTGAGCACCACTCTCAATGGAAGGGGATTTGTGAAGTCTGAAGCTGATCATACCCTCTTCACCCTCACCAGTCCACAAGGCATTGTTGTTATCTTGGTGTATGTAGATGATATCATCATCACAGGAAGCGACAAGGAAGGAATTCAAGCCACCAAAGCCTTTCTCAAATCAGTGTTTGACATCAAGGATCTTGGAGAGCTTAAGTACTTTCTTGGAATTGAAGTGTGTAGATCCAAGGATGGACTCTTCCTGTCTCAAAGGAAGTATGCACTGGATCTGTTGAGTGAGGCAGGAAACCTTGGAGGAAGACCAGCTAAGACTCCCCTTGAAGATGGATACAAGGTGCTACGAGAGGGGGAGTTTGAGGACAAACCATATGAAGATGTCAGGAAGTATAGAAGGATGGTTGGGAAGCTGATTTACCTAACTATCACTCGACCAGACATTTGCTTTGCTGTGAACCAAGTGAGCCAGCACATGCAAGCTCCTAAGGTTCATCACTGGAACATGGTGGAGAGGATCATGAGATATCTAAGAGAAGCTCCTGGTCAAGGAGTGTGGATGGGTTGCAATGGAAGCACTGAGATTGTAGGATATTGTGATGCTGATTGGGCAGGAGATAGAGTTGATAGGAGATCAACCACAGGGTACTGTACATTCATTGGAGGCAACTTGGTGACTTGGAAGAGCAAAAAGCAGAAGGTGGTTTCATGTTCAAGTGCTGAGGCAGAGTATAGAGCAATGAGGAAGCTCACAAATGAACTTGTGTGGATCAAAGGACTGCTTAAAGACTTGGGTATTGAGGTTACATCACCAATCACAATGCATTGTGATAATCAAGCTGCCATTCACATTGCCAGCAACTCAGTATTCCATGAAAGAACCAAGCACATTGAAGTAGACTGCCACAAGGTTAGACAAGCTGTGGAGCAACAAATCATCCTCCCTTGCTACACTAGAAGTGAAGACCAGCTAGCTGACATTTTCACCAAAGGAGCAAGCACCAAAGTCTGTGAGTTCATTCATTCAAAACTTGGACTCATAGACCTCACTTGTCACTGATCCTCTTGCCATGAAGTTCTCTACTCTTTTTCCTTGGTGTGTTTTTGTCCCATTGGGTTTTTCAGACTAAGGTTTTAATGAGGGAGTTCTTCATGGTTTCCAAGCTTGACCAGTCTCTATGGTAAAGCTTGAGGGGGAGTGTTGACATGAAGAAGAAATAAGAATGTTTGAAGATACAAGAAGATCATCCGAGCAGAGAAAGTGGTCTGTCGGTACTATAAAACATATCCTAACCTAACCTATCTTGCAAGGCAAGCAAGGGGGAAGGGATTTCGTGTCTAAGTATCCAAGAGGCTCTGAAATAATTTGAATTGGTCAATGGAGCTGTTGGAATAAGAAGACAAAGGCAAGTCACATGTGAGCTGAAGAATTGGGACCACTATAGACCTGTCCCTTTCTCTGCTGCTGGCTGAGCCAATTTGGCTGTTTCTGATGTATTTCTTTATTATTTTCTCTTCTGTCTACTTGCCTATTGTTTCCCTATTTATGGGTTGTTCCCATAAACACATTAAGCAAGGAAATAGATTTCCTCTCTCTCTCTCTTGTCTTCCCCACGAATTTCTCCTTCTCTCTCTCATGTTCTTGCTGTTCTTCATTTCTCTCAACAAACCAGACACTAAATCACTTTATTCTAACACTATTTACTTGAAGACACCAAGCTTAGATCAAATTTAACCACTGTCTTAGGACTTGGCCATTCCTGAATTGCTCTCACCTTCTCCTGATCAACCTTTACTCCATCTGCACTCACAACAAAGCCTAAAAAGACCAAGTTATCCGTACAAAAGGTACATTTCTTCAAGTTTGCATAAAGTTCCTCTCTTCTCAACACATCAAGAACTGATCTAAGATGCTCTATATGATCAGTAATGTTCTTGCTATAGACTAGAATGTCATCAAAGTATACTACAACAAAGATGCCTATGAATGATCTAAGCACATGATTCATCAACCTCATGAATGTACTAGGTGCATTTGTTAATCCGAATGGCATAACTAACCATTCATACAACCCATGCTTAGTTTTGAATGCAGTTTTCCACTCATCACCTTCTTTCATTCTAATTTGGTGATAACCACTCTTCAAGTCTATCTTAGAAAAGATGCAAGAACCATGCAATTCATCAAGCATATCATCTAGTCTAGGGATAGGATGGCGATACTTCACTGTTATGTTGTTGATTGCTCTACAATCAACACACATGCGCCAGCTACCATCCTTCTTAGGGACAAGAAGAATCGGAACAGCACATGGACTCAAACTCTCTCTGATATGCCCTTTTTCCATCAGCTCCTCAACTTGTCTTTGCAATTCCTTGGTCTCCACAAAATTAGTTCTGTATGCTGGACGGTGTGGAAGTGTTGATCCTGGTACAAAGTCTATTTGGTGCTCAATCCCACGTATGGGTGGTAAACCAGTAGGTTGATCATCTGGAAACACATCTTCATACTCCTGTAATAGAGAAACAAGGTCACTCGGATAGTCCGGTGCTAAATCAGTTATGGTTAGAAGAGTTTCCTTATAAACAAGCATTATAACCGAATGATGAGAGTAAAGAGTTCTTTTGATGTTTCCCTGTTTGGCATAGAAGTTATGATGCTTGTTTTGATCAGGTTTAAGGTCGATCTCTTTCTTCTTTTAAAGCTGAAGTTGATCTTGTTGCACATCCTTAGGAGTTAAGGGTATCAACAGAGTCTTCTTTCCCTTGAACTCAAATGAGTGCTTGTTGGTATAGCCGTCATGTATCACACGTCTATCTGATTGCCAAGGCCTTCCCAGGAGGATGTGACTAGCTTCCATGGGTAACACATCACACAAGATTTCATCCTCATATCGCCCAATAGCAAGAGGTACCACCACTTGACTTGATACCTTCATTTCACCTTCTTCATTAAGCCATTGTAGCCGTTATGGTTTTGGATGCCTTTGAACCTTCAATCCCAACTTCTTTACCATTGTCTCACTAGCAACATTGACACAGCTTCCTCCATCTACAATGAGGCTACAAACCTTTCCTTGCACCATACACCGGGTATAGAACAGATTTTCTCGTTGCTCAAGTTCCTCAGTCTTTGTTTGTAGGTTCAAGAGCCTTCTTGCTACCATCAGTCTCCCTCTCACTGGTTCTTCTTGTGAGAATAGACAGATTATGGTGTGTGAGTGATGTAGAAACAGAGTATAGAATGATGTAAGAGAAAGAGAATCAGAGAGACAAGTGAGATTTAAAGAGACTGCAATGTAGAGTATTGGAGAATAAGAGAGATTTAGGAGGAGTATGAGATTATTGTGAGAGATTTCGTGTAAGAGAGTAAGTAACCAGAGAATAGAGAGATTAATGAGACAGGAGAATGGTGAAGAAGAAAGGGGAACTGATGTGATCCTGGAAAGCACCAAGCATGCAACCTTTAAGAGTGCATATGAGGTGATCATGGACCGGATCACTAAGGAGGACAAGGAGGGTCTAGATGAGCCACATGAAGCCACAATGCATCAACCACTCGGTGAGGATGCTCTAGCCATTCCTGAAGGTCCCATGACTCGTTCCAGAGTCAAGAAGCTAAAGGAGAATGTTGTTGGATTACTCACTTCACATCCACAACAAGAAGGTCTTGGACAAGGTTTGATCCGAGATGTCTTGATCACCATTCAAGCCATCTCTACACCAAACTGAGGTAGTGTCTAGGCAGACATGGAGTGCGTGCTCTTTTCCTTGCTTTTGGTTTTGTCCCACGAGGTTTTCCAGGAGGAAGGTTTTTAACGAGGCCACAACTTGTCTACAAATCACCTAAGTGTTATTCTCGGTCCAAGACTACATGAAGTTCCATTTTTATTTCATTCTAAACTTATGTTAAACTTAGACTATAGTTTCTTTCTTTCCTTTTTTGGTTTATGGTCGAAACCCTAGAGAGTATGTTCTCTGGTTTCCTATTTAAAGGGTTCTCTACACCCTCTTGTAATCATCCAGTCTTTTAATAAACAAGTTACCTTCATTCTTGTCATGTTGCTCATCTAAACTCTCCTCATTGTCCTCCTTAGTGATCTGGTCCATGATCACATCAATAGGTTGCATAGTTGAGAGTGGCTCCTCCAAGCTTCTCACTGAAGTATGCAATAGGTTTCCTATCCTGCATCAACACAGCACCAATTCCAATTCCTGAGGCATCACATTCTATTTCAAACGTTTTAGTAAAGTCAGGAAGCATAAGAAGAGGTGATTGAGTAAGCTTCTCTTTTAGGCTCTGGAAAGCCTTCTCTTGTGCTTCTCCCCACTTGAATCCAACATCCTTCTTTATCACTTCAGTCAAGGGAGCTGCAATGGTGCTAAAGTCCCTCACAAATCGCCTATAGAACCCAGCAAGCCCATGGAAACTCCTCACTTCTCTTACTGTGGTTGGACTCGGCCAGTCCTTGATGGCTTTGATTTTCTCTTCATCAACCTTAACTCCATCTGCACTCACAACAAAGCCTAGGAAAACCAAGTTATCTGTGCAAAAGGTGCACTTCTTCAAGTTGGCATAAAGCTTTTCATTCCTCAAAACATTCAAGACAGCCCTAAGATGATCTAGATGTTCTTCTAAGTTCTTGCTATATACTAAGATGTCATCAAAGTATACTACAACAGAAATGCCTATGAATGATCTAAGAACATGATTCATTAACCTCATGAATGTACTAGGTGCATTGGTTAATCCAAATGGCATAACTAACCACTCATATAATCCATGCTTAGTTTTAAATGCAGTCTTCCATTCATCTCCTTCTTTCATCCTAATCTGATGATAACCACTTTTTAAATCTATCTTAGAAAAGATGCAAGAACCATGTAATTCATCAAGCATATCATCAAGTCTAGGGATAGGGTGGTGATACTTCACTGTGATGTTGTTGATTGATCTACAATCAACACACATACGCCATGTACCATCCTTCTTAGGCACTAGGAGCACTGGTACAGCACATGGGCTCAAACTCTCTCGGATATAGCCCTTCTCCATGAGTTCCTCTACTTGTCTTTGCAACTCCTTGGTCTCAACCGGATTGGTTCTGTATGCTGGACGGTTTGGAAGTGTAGATCCTGGTACAAAGTCTATCTGATGCTCAATCCCTCTCAAAGGTGGCAAACCAATGGGATTGTCTTCTGGAAATACATCTTGAAACTCCTGCAAAAGAGAAACCATTTCACTCGGATACACCGGTGTAGAATCTGTTAAGTTCAAAAGAGCCTCTTTAAACACAAGTAAGATAGCAGATTGTTTAGAATTGAGAGTTCTTTTGATATCACCCATGTTAGCATAGAAGTTTGGCTGCTTAGTTCCAGCCGGTTTTAGATCAATCTCCTTCTTCTTTTGGAGTTGAATCTGATCTTGTTGTACTTCCTTGGGTGTCAAGGGAACCAGGGTGGTCTTGCGGCCCTTGAACTCAAAGGAGTGCTTGTTGGTGAAGCCATCATGGATAACTCGGCGATCAGATTGCCAAGGTCTTCCCCTTCTGATTTCCCCACAATATTATTGTTTATCCATTCCCTACACAAGTAATTGTTTATTAGCTAGTTTGTTGTGTAGTTGGGCTATATATTAGCCTCTCTTGTAATCAAAACAAATTAAGCTGAAAGTGGGGAGTTCCCCTTTCTTCTTCACCATTCTCCTGTCTCATTAATCTCTCTATTCTCTGGTTACTTACTCTCTTACACGAAATCTCTCACAATAATCTCATACTCCTCCTAAATCTCTCTTATTCTCCAATACTCTACATTGCAGTCTCTTTAAATCTCACTTGTCTCTCTGATTCTCTTTCTCTTACATCATTCTATACTCTGTTTCTACATCACTCACACACCATAATCTGTCTATTCTCACAAGAAGAACCAGTGAGAGGGAGACTGATGGTAGCAAGAAGGCTCTTGAACCTACAAACAAAGACTGAGGAACTTGAGCAACGAGAAAATCTGTTCTATACCCGGTGTATGGTGCAAGGAAAGGTTTGTAGCCTCATTGTAGATGGAGGAAGCTGTGTCAATGTTGCTAGTGAGACAATGGTAAAGAAGTTGGGATTGAAGGTTCAAAGGCATCCAAAACCATAACGGCTACAATGGCTTAATGAAGAAGGTGAAATGAAGGTATCAAGTCAAGTGGTGGTACCTCTTGCTATTGGGCCGATATGAGGATGAAATCTTGTGTGATGTGTTACCCATGGAAGCTAGTCACATCCTCCTGGGAAGGCCTTGGCAATCAGATAGACGTGTGATACATGACGGCTATACCAACAAGCACTCATTTGAGTTCAAGGGAAAGAAGACTCTGTTGATACCCTTAACTCCTAAGGATGTGCAACAAGATCAACTTCAGCTTTAAAAGAAGAAAGAGATCGACCTTAAACCTGATCAAAACAAGCATCATAACTTCTATGCCAAACAGGGAAACATCAAAAGAACTCTTTACTCTCATCATTCGGTTATAATGCTTGTTTATAAGGAAACTCTTCTAACCATAACTGATTTAGCACCGGACTATCCGAGTGACCTTGTTTCTCTATTACAGGAGTATGAAGATGTGTTTCCAGATGATCAACCTACTGGTTTACCACCCATACGTGGGATTGAGCACCAAATAGACTTTGTACCAGGATCAACACTTCCACACCGTCCAGCATACAGAACTAATTTTGTGGAGACCAAGGAATTGCAAAGACAAGTTGAGGAGCTGATGGAAAAAGGGCATATCAGAGAGAGTTTGAGTCCATGTGCTGTTCCGATTCTTCTTGTCCCTAAGAAGGATGGTAGCTGGCGCATGTATGTTGATTGTAGAGCAATCAACAACATAACAGTGAAGTATCGCCATCCTATCCCTAGACTAGATGATATGCTTGATGAATTGCATGGTTCTTGCATCTTTTCTAAGATAGACTTGAAGAGTGGTTATCACCAAATTAGAATGAAAGAAGGTGATGAGTGGAAAACTGCATTCAAAACTAAGCATGGGGTTGTATGAATGGTTAGTTATGCCATTCGGATTAACAAATGCACCTAGTACATTCATGAGGTTGATGAATCATGTGCTTAGATCATTCATAGGCATCTTTGTTGTAGTATACTTTGATGACATTCTAGTCTATAGCAAGAACATTACTGATCATATAGAGCATCTTAGATCAGTTCTTGATGTGTTGAGAAGAGAGGAACTTTATGCAAACTTGAAGAAATGTACCTTTTGTACGGATAACTTGGTCTTTTTAGGCTTTGTTGTGAGTGCAGATGGAGTAAAGGTTGATCAGGAGAAGGTGAGAGCAATTCAGGAATGGCCAAGTCCTAAGACAGTGGTTAAATTTGATCTAAGCTTGGTGTCTTCAAGTAAATAGAGCTCTCCTTTGCTTACACCTTTGCCCAGCATCTTGCTAGTTTTAATATCCTGAAAGCAAACCTCATTAGGACTAAAAATAACATTGCAATTGAGGTCATTAGTGGCTCTCTTAACAGATAATAGGTTAGATGTAAACTGAGGCATGTAAAAAGCTTGAGACTCCTTATCAAACAGTTTTCAGATTTCCTATGCCCTCAATGGGAATCTTATCCCCATTTGCAATGACAACACTACCTAAGGCCGGTTTGATATCATTAATTAACTTAGCATCTCTAATCATGTGATGAGAGGCTCCTGAATCAATGATCAAAGTCTAGTAGTGCTTAAAGTATTTTGGACAGAATTTAAAGCATTACTATTTATGTTACCAGAGTTTGCATTGAGAGCCTTTATGAGGGCTTCAATGTCTGACTTGGTGATAAGAGTGTCACCCAAGAAGGTGGTTGAGACGTTTGCTTGAGAGGTTGTGTTAGAAAATGAAGAACAAGTGAAGAACCCAGAGAGAAAGGAAGTAAACTCGAGAGAGAGAGAGAGAGATACTCGAAACTAAGAAAGAGAGTGAAGGGAAACTTGTGTCCTTAGATTGAAATGAGTTTAGGTTACACGGTTTAATAGGCAAGTTGCCTATGCAGAGAAAAACAATAACTAAGTTGCCTAAGTACACAAATGAATAAACAAATGGAGTTCTGCTCGAGGATGGTCTGCACAAGGCAGTGAAAGTGACTTGTCTTCACCGGATGGAGAGCTTAATGGAACATGTGACCTTGCTTATTTTAATCATTCTTCTTGTCCCATAATATCTCCAACGGTCTTCTCTCCTTTCTGATGTCGACCAAGGTAAGTTTAAACTTGCCTTGCCTCTGAAGACACGTTAGGTTTAGCTAGGGTAACTTGTGATGCAAGTGTTGTAACGGACATGCTTGCATTTCAAGTAAGCTCGGATCTTCATCATCTTCAACTACACAAGTGATTCCTGATCCTCCCTTCCTCTTGTTTATTCTCTTTGTCAATACTCCCCTCAAGCTTAGCCATACAGCATGGTTAACTTGGAAACCCATGAACACATCCCTCATTAAAACCTTTGTGTGTAAAACCCACTGGGATAAAACCACACAAGGAAAAAGAGTAGATGGTTCATGGCTGAGGGGATTCATGATCTGGATAGATCTATGAGTCCCAA
>CAJHQQ010006287.1:0-10490 GCA_905132885.1 Moricandia moricandioides | reverse complement strand
AAAAGCAAGGAAAAGAGCACACACCCCATGTCTTGCCTAGACACTAACTCAGCTTGATGTAGAGATGGCTTGAATGGTGATCAAGACATCTCGGATCAGACCTTGTCCAAGACTTTGTTGTTGTGGATGTGAAGTGAGTAATCCAACAACATTCTCCTTAAGCTTTTTGACTCTGGAACGAGTCATGGGACCTTCAGGAATGGCTAGAGCATCCTCACCAAGTGGTTGATGCATTGTGGCTTCATGTGGCTCATCTAGACCCTCCTTGTCCTCCTTAGTGATCCGGTCCATGATCACATCATATGCACTCTTAAAGGTTGCATGCTTGGTGCTTTCCATGATCACATCATCCCCTCCCTCTTCAAAAAGATTTGTCCTCAAATCTGTTTTACCTACAATAGAGGGGACCAAGTCAGTAACATTGAAGTTTAAAATCAGATTACACTTACCTTGCAAGCCTCTTTGATAGGCATGTTGCTGACTGGTTTGGATATGTAGAAGGCACTAATCCATTTCGTTCCTGATTCATTACTTAAACCTGACATGTTGAAACAAAGCAAGTTAGCACATGAAAGTTTATCAAAGAGTAATAATCTTATCCCAAATTGGTTTTTGCTCAGTTTTGGCTTGTGTGCTGCATCTGGTGGTGCTTCTTTGATGAGGATGAATCCAGTGGCGTCTTGGTGCTTATCCTGATCCAAATCAGGTGGCTTGAACCGCTTGTCTTCCACATGCTTGTTCTTTCTTCTTGTATGCTTCCAAGCTTCATCATAATCTGCACATGGCTCTTTTGACAAAAACAAGTGCATCATATCTGTGTAATAGATAAAAGAACTCTTGAAAACATGATCACTTACCTTAGCATGCTCACCTGGTCGCCATATATAGGATTGAGATGTTTTAAACTCAGGAAAATTCAAAGATAGCCAATACAGGATCACCCGATTTGTAGAACCCATAACTCTTTCATCTGAGAAGGTTTGGACTTGATTCCAAATCGACGTGAGTCCCTGATGAGTTAAGTTTCCATGGCAGTCGAGTTTGATGGTTAACTCCTTGTGGTTGTTGAGATATGACCCTCGGACTGTCCCTATGTCAAGGCTGGCGGCTAGACAGTCTCCAAGGTTTGATTGTTGCATCACCAACTTAGCCAACAACCCATTCTTGATACTCTGATTATTATAGCTTCTCTTTTCGACAATGGTAGATCTCAAAACAGTTTGACCTGTACTCACAGCAAGCAAATCAGGCTTCATGTTTTTCTTTGAGTTTAGATAGTTACCCCGGGTTGGTTTCTTTGGAGATTGTGGTAGACTAAGTTCATCTGGTGGTTTCTCTTTGATTTTAGAAGAAAACATGAGTTCTTCTCCTGCTCCAGTAATCACTTCACCATTGACTCTAGTGACTCCTTCATCTCCAATTACATTTTGATAATCTTTGCATTGGTACTGAAGTTGCTGCATATCTGGTGGCTTCCATATCTCGATATGGTCAAGATGCAAGTCCTTTTGATCAACTTCAAACTCCTTATGACCCCAACTTGTTCTAGCACGAACAGAGCACTCTCCAAAGGTGATAATCTTGTGGAAATATCCTCCAGGTCTCCACGAGTAGGTCTGTAACCTTCCAGCACAATCAGACATAAGTTCCTCTTGGGAAAGATCCAAACCGGCATGTTTTGCAAAACTAGCAATATCTTGATGATCAGAAGGCCATTTTCTGCGTTGTCTGGTTTGTTGGATCCGTGACTGAATTGGCTTCATTCTCCAGTTGGTTTCATAGTGAAACTCTTGCTGAGCTGAGACGTGCAACCCCTTATCTTCAAAGGATGAGAAATCTACAAAATCCAATGTTGGTGCAGCTGAACTCTTCTTAACCTGTTTGATCTTGTTCTTCTGATTCAAGACCTCTCCTCCAGGCTCAAATACAACATGTCTCGTGTCCAAGTCGTGTCTTGATAGTTCCACTTCTCCTTTCTTGTACCAAACAAAAGGAGTGAACAGAAAAGTACCTAAGAAGGTCCTTTGGAAATCACATGGATCAAAGACAATTAGTTGATTCATTCTACAAGCTCTCTGAGGTTCCCTGGGTGTCTTCTCTGCTACCATGTGTTGTGTTAAAGGGACCATGACGTTCTGAACCTTGTCTTGATCTTCTTGGATAGGCGCAACTGGTGCTGGTTCTTGATGTTGTGTTTCAATGGATGGACGTGTTGTGTTGGTCCGTTTGATTTGCTTCTCCACACCCATCATTACTTGTAACAATGCCTCCTTAACCTCTTCACTGAATAAACAGAATGGTTTATCTTCTTTAGATGGCTTAGAGACTGTCTTCTCCTTGCTGTAACAGATTGGTTCCTTTCCATCAAGACTTTCAATCTTCTTCTCCCACTCAAGGTAGGCATCCGGATCAGCTTTGCCATGGAATGGGGGTATCTTGATCTTCAAACCAGCAAGCTCATCTCCCTGGTTCATCCTTCTCTCTTGGACACGCCTATGTCCTCTTGAGGATGAACTGAGGTGCTCATACTCATTGTCAGTCTCCTCATAACCTTCATGCTCTTGGCGAGTTGCATGAGGTCTCTCCTCTCTCCTCTCTCTTTCTCTCCTAGTCTCTCGGTTTGGTGCTTGACTAGTAGCTCTCCTAATGTCTTCTCTAAGCTCTCTCCTGAGGTCTTTGAGGTTGGTCCTCATCATCTCGGTCATGGTTGCCACCATGTTTTGGTTGAGTTGAGCCGACATAGCCTCCATGAGAAGCTGACGAGTTAAGCTTCTTCTTCAGACTTGGAGACCATGCTTCCTGCACGCAAAGGTAACCAAAATAACCAGTAAAAGGTTTCTAGGGAACAAGACAAGCAAAAAGGAAAAAGAAAACAAGCAAAAAGGAAAAGCAAACAAGCTTACAATGCAAGACAAAAGTGAAAGGAAATCGGCTAGAAAAGGAAAAAAGATTCAAGCAAAAAGGAAACACTTCTAAGCTTTTTCCTAATCACTCCTAAGGGTTTCTAGCACCCTAATGGCCTCAATATGCTCGTGTTCAAGGTGATAGACAAGCTAAACTAATGCACAAAGTGATCGACAACAAGGTACATGCGGCTAGGGTTTTTATCTCTCTAGGGTTTTCGCATGAAACCAAAAAAGGAAAGTCTAAAATTTCTTGTCTAAACACTTATGCAGTCACGAGCAGCCCCTAAACAAAGAGTTCTAATGCTTATTCAAGATGATATAGATTGATATAGATGTTACACGGATGAGACAAACAAAAAGAAACAAGAGAATACAAAGGATAGCGAGTACTTCCCAACCAAAGTTGCTCTGATACCACTTGGTGCGCCCCTAGGATGCTCTTTGGTTGATGGGAAGGGATAGATCCTTGCAAGAACGAATCAAAGACTCAAGTTCTTCAAGGCGTGTGGAATGAATGGTGACACAAGAGGGATGGATGATCTCTTGATACTCCTAGATGAATGATTTGGATATTACACACCAAACTAAACACCCTTAGACTCTGGATATGACACACCAGAACTCGGCACACTTCTTTTAGAGAGAGAGAGAGAGCCGCAAAAGATGAATGTAACTTGTTTAATAAAAGACTGGCTCATTACAAGAGGGTGTTGAGACCTCTTTAAATAAGAAACCAGAGACATGCCTCTAGGGTTTCGACAATGAACCAAAAAAGGAAAGAAATAAAACTATAGTCTAAGTTTAACATAAGTTTAGAATGAAATAAAAATGGAACTTCATGTAGTCTTGGACCGAGATAGGACTTAGGTGATGTGTAGACAAGTTGTGGCCTCGTTAAAAACCTCCCTTCTGGAAAACCTCGTGGGACAAAACCAAAAGCAAGGAAAAGAGCACACACCCCATGTCTTGCCTAGACACTAACTCAGCTTGATGTAGAGATGGCTTGAATGGTGATCAAGACATCTCGGATCAGACCTTGTCCAAGACTTTGTTGTTGTGGATGTGAAGTGAGTAATCCAACAACATTCTCCTTAAGCTTTTTGACTCTGGAACGAGTCATGGGACCTTCAGGAATGGCTAGAGCATCCTCACCAAGTGGTTGATGCATTGTGGCTTCATGTGGCTCATCTAGACCCTCCTTGTCCTCCTTAGTGATCCGGTCCATGATCACATCATATGCACTCTTAAAGGTTGCATGCTTGGTGCTTTCCATGATCACATCAAAACCAACAATAAAATCCATAGAAATGTTATTCCAGGGATGGTGTGGAATGGGCAAAGGAGTATACAAACCCTGGTTTTGAACTTGGGACTTGGCATGCTTGCAAGTAGCACACCTTCCACATATCCTCTCCACATCTCTCTTCATGTGCGGCCAATAGAAGTGATCCTGTAAAACTTTTAAGGTCTTGGCAATCCCAAAGTGTCCCATTAGACTGCCCCCATGGGATTCCCTGACAAAAAGATCTCTCAAAGAGCAATTAGGCACACACAATCTATTGTCATAGAACAAGTAATCATCCTTCCTAAAGTAATGCCCTGAGGCAAACTTAGCACATGAAGCATAAGCTTCCTTGAAGTCATGGTCAGTATCATACATATCTTTTATCTGCTCAATGTTGACATGAAGAAATAAAGAGCAAGAGAAGCAAGAGGATTTGAATTAGGAAATAAGAGGAGTTTACTTGGTTAACAAGACTGGCCGTACAACCTAAGTGTGACTTGCAAGCAAAGGAAGCCAAGAGTAAAGCATGGGCGAGTGTATCTCATTCAGAATACTCAAATATACTTGCCAAGGCAACTAGAGGCAGAGAATCTTTAGGGAGAGAAGTCACATGTTGTGTTAAGGAGAGTGGACCACTTAGCTCCTGTCCCTTTCCTACATTGCTGGACGTGCCTCTGCTCCTCCTCAGACTGTCCCTGCCATTCCTCAGTCCCTGGCATCCCTCAGACTGTCCCTGGCATCCCTCAGTCTGTCCCTGGCACCCCTCAGTCCCTGCCATTGCTCAGTCCCATTAATTTATGCTTTTCTTTATTCAAACTTGTCTGATTATTTTATGTATTGTCTGGTCTATATAAAGACATGTATCCAGAACTAAGAAATGTAAGGAAATCATATTCTCTCCTTCTCTCTCTCTCACTCACGAAATCCCTCACTCTCTCTCCTGTTCTTACTATTCTTCACATTTCCAGCAACAAACTCTTTCTTAATCTCATTTAAACACTCACTAAATTACTAAAACTCACATGGTATCAGAGCTGTATGCTCTTGAGACCTAAATCTCCCTACTCTCTTTACTTACTTCCGCAAATTCTCTGAGTTTCATTTCTATTTTTGGCAAAGTTCATCTTGTTCTTCAGCTGATGTGATCATGGACCGGATCACTAAGGAGGACAATGAGGAGAGTCTAGATGAGCCACATGAAGCCACTATGCATCAACCATTTGATGAGGACGCTCTAGCCATTCCTGAAGGTCCCATGACTCGTTCCAGAGTCAAGAAGTTTAAGGAGAATGTTGTTGGATTACTCACTTCACATCCACAACAAGTGTTGAAATGAGAACACCAGGAAGAGCTGAACAAAGTGGCAGGAGGAGATGCTCTTCATATGGTGCAAAGGATGGCTTGAGTGACACAAGCTACTAACTAAACTCCAAACATAATAAGGAAGAGCACAATAGTGAATGTGTGGAGTAAAGCGCCTATTGTGAATGTGAAAGAGAGCTTTGGGGCAGCAAAGTTATCATCATTATAAGGAGCTGAGTGATGACGAAAATGGAGACCTTCAGGGATCCATTTGAGTGTGGCAATCACTCATGCTCCAAAGAAGAAGAAGAATGCATAAGGTGCATGAGAGGGTTTCAGTGTAGCCCAATAAGGTTGTCTACACAAGTTGCCCAAGAAGAAGAGTCCAATAGCATGCTGAACCAAGAAGAAGACCAGCCCACCTATCAGATTAAAGAAGAACCAGCAGCCCAATCTGTTTATGGATAAGTGAAGCCCAATCCTTATCTTGAAGAGAAGTCCAAAGAAGACAGGTCCAAGATGATCAAGTCTGAGAGTCCAATAAGGATTGGCTGAACACAACTCAGTGTAGCCCAATCATTTTGTCTACAAATGGAGCCCAAGAAGAAGAGGCCCAGTACTGATCCAATAAGGAGAAGTAGCCAAGCAAGCAAGCTGGTGACAAGCAGGTGAAGAAAAGTCAACAATAGTAGGCTAAGCTCATTATGCTTACTTCTGAAGGTGGAAAACTGCTGAGATGTTTCTGTGTGAAACTAGAGGTGGAACACGGTTTTTACTCCCTGTTTTAGCTCCTGGTTTTAGTGTCCTGATGTATAACTGACGTGCATTAGCTTTAGGATGAAGTCTTGTACTTTGTATAAATATGTATGTGTTGTTATCAATGAAAACTAAGAAAGCTATTGAGCTTCTTCCCCCTTATGCTCATGTACTTCACCAGAAATGTTAGGGGTTACTTATTCTTAAATTTCAACATGGTATCAGAGCAGTGTTATGCCTGAACCAAATGCTTCCGCAAAATCAAAACAAAAACAGAGCAAGATCTCTGTTCAAACAATTTTCAAAATTCTTGTTACTAATGGAAGAGCTCAAGTTTTTGGGCCTTCAATACTCTTGTTACTTATTTGCGTACTCTCATTCTCTAAGGGCAGTGGCACGCCTAATGAGAAACATGATGATCAGTCTTCAAGGTTTTCAGAGAACTATTGGAGAACTGGAGTTGTTGAGCTGCTGAAGATGCAGCCTTAGAAGACCATGATGGTCCAGATGACAAGGAGCTGGAGTTCAGTATCCTTGCAAGCAAGAGGCGCCTTCCCATAAATCAAGGAGGCATTTGAAGCTGTTGAAGATAGCCTTTGGAGATCAGTTATGAAGATATTGCAGAACTGGTCCAAACAAGAAGTTGTTCATTCTCTCACTGGTGACTACCTGCCTACACATCAGAAGTGTTTTCCTGGGTGTTGAGATAAGGAGTTCATAAGCTGAAGAGGTTGATCAATCAAAACATGTATGGTGTTCCTTTGTATCTCAAGTAGCTGTGTCTGTGGAGGTTATCCAATTGTGTTACCAACAGAACAGAAGCTACAAGAAGAACAAAGGTGTTTTTCAAGATGGTGTAGTCAAAGATGGTGTTTTCAAGAAGGAAAACGTATGTGAAATATCTCAGGAGGAGATAGTTTGTTTATAAACTCATGTGGTAATAAGAGCTGTTTTTAAGCAGCCTTGTGTTTTGTGGATCACATCTCAAGTCCTCATGAAGCTGAAACAAAGGAGGAGTTCAAATGGAGCTCCCATCAGAAGCGATTCAAGCAAATGAAGAAGGATGGTGAATCCAAGTTGTTAAAAACGTCAGCACATACACAAGCAATTCAAAGGAGGAGATGGCAATGCTATTGGGGCTACTTCAACAAACAAAAACAAAAACAGAAGCTCACACAAAAGAAGAAGATGTGTACACTCATTGATTCCCATTTCAAGATTGGCTTTCATTCCATATCCAGACCAATCTTGAGGGAGGCTGTTTGAATGTGAATCATGAAGACCAACCATGGAGACTAGCCAACTGGTGGAATCCATACAAGCTTGTCATTCACGCAGAGCTCTACTGTAAGATGGCTGACCCAAAAGAGGCAGACCAACGGTGACCCAAGATGGCAGTATTATACTCACGCTGACCACAAGAGGCAAACCGGCAGCATCTCTGAAAGACAGCTTAAATAGAGAAACCAAGAAGGAAATATCAAAGTGGTGGTTGAAGTGATTCACAAAGAGAGGAGGTCCAGAGATGTGCACAAGTGTTCTCATTGTGCAAGATAGGCTTTCATATTCATATCCAGCCTATCTTGAGGAGGAGTGTTGAAATGAGAACACCAGGAAGAGCTGAACAAAGTGGCAGGAGGAGATGCTCTTCATATGGTGCAAAGGATGGCTTGAGTGACACAAGCTACTAACTAAACTCCAAACATAATAAGGAAGAGCACAATAGTGAATGTGTGGAGTAAAGCGCCTATTGTGAATGTGAAAGAGAGCTTTGGGGGCAGCAAAGTTATCATCATTATAAGGAGCTGAGTGATGACGAAAATGGAGACCTTCAGGGATCCATTTGAGTGTGGCAATCACTCATGCTCCAAAGAAGAAGAAGAATGCATAAGGTGCATGAGAGGGTTTCAGTGTAGCCCAATAAGGTTGTCTACACAAGTTGCCCAAGAAGAAGAGTCCAATAGCATGCTGAACCAAGAAGAAGACCAGCCCACCTATCAGATTAAAGAAGAACCAGCAGCCCAATCTGTTTATGGATAAGTGAAGCCCAATCCTTATCTTGAAGAGAAGTCCAAAGAAGACAGGTCCAAGATGATCAAGTCTGAGAGTCCAATAAGGATTGGCTGAACACAACTCAGTGTAGCCCAATCATTTTGTCTACAAATGGAGCCCAAGAAGAAGAGGCCCAGTACTGATCCAATAAGGAGAAGTAGCCAAGCAAGCAAGCTGGTGACAAGCAGGTGAAGAAAAGTCAACAATAGTAGGCTAAGCTCATTATGCTTACTTCTGAAGGTGGAAAACTGCTGAGATGTTTCTGTGTGAAACTAGAGGTGGAACACGGTTTTTTACTCCCTGTTTTAGCTCCTGGTTTTTAGTGTCCTGATGTATAACTGACGTGCATTAGCTTTAGGATGAAGTCTTGTACTTTGTATAAATATGTATGTGTTGTTATCAATGAAAACTAAGAAAGCTATTGAGCTTCTTCCCCCTTATGCTCATGTACTTCACCAGAAATGTTAGGGGTTACTTATTCTTAAATTTCAACAACAAGAAGGTCTTGGACAAGGTTTGATCCGAGATGTCTTGATCACCATTCAAGCCATCTCTACACCAAACTGAGATAGTGTCTAGGCAGACATGGGGTGCGTGCTCTTTTCCTTGCTTCTGGTTTTGTCCCACGAGGTTTTCTAGGAGGAAGGTTTTTAACGAGGCCACAACTTGTCTACAAATCACCTAAGTACTATACTCGGTCCAAGCCTATTAGAAGTTACATTTTATTTCATTATTAAGCTTATAAACTATAGTTTTCTTTCTTTCCTTTTTTGGTTCCTTGTCGAAACCCTAGAGGCATGTCTCTGGTTTCTTATTTAAAGGGTTCCTTATACCCTATTGTACTCATCCAATCTTTTCTATACAAGTTACATTCATCTTTGCGGCTCTCTCTCTCTCTCTAAAAGAAGTGTGCCGAGTCTGGTGTGTCATATCCAGAGCCTAAGGGTGTCTAGTTTGGTGTGTAATATCCAAACCATTCATCTAGGAGTATCAAGAGATCATCCATCCCTCTTGTGTCACCATCCAATTCACACGCCTTGAAGGACTTGAGTCTTTTGATTCGTTCTTGCAAGGATTATCCATTCCCATCAACCAAAGAGCATCCTAGGGACGCATCAAGTGGTATCAGAGCAACTTTGGTTGGGAAGTACTCGCTATCCCTTCTTGTTTCTTGTGTTTATCATTCGCATAACTAGAAAGAAGTGTTCGCTTTCTCTTTTTGCTTTTGTTTCTTGCTTGCTTTTGATTCTTACATCCGTGTAGCATCCATAACATCTTGAATAAGCATTAGACTACTTTGTTTAGGGCTGCTCGAGATTCATAATAGATTAGACAAGCATTCTTAGACTTTCCTTTTTTGGGTTTTTCGGAAGCCCTAGAGAGAGAGTAACCCTAGCCGCATACATCTTCATTGTCGATCACTTTGTTCTTGTGTCTAAGTTGTTTATCACCTAGAACACGAGTATAAGAAGCTTATTAGGTTGCTAGGAAAGCTTAAGAGTGTTTAGGAAAAAGATTAGAAGCTATTCCATTTTGCTTGAACCGATTTCCTTTTCTTAGGCAATTTCCTTTTCACTTTTGTCTTGCTTTGTACGATTGTTGCCTTTGCCTTTTTACTTGTTTTTCTTTTCCTTTTTGCTTGTCTTCTTCCCTAGAACTCTTTACTGGTTGTCTTGTTTGTTGTTAAGCAGGAACCATGGTGTCCGAGTCTGAGGAAGAGGCTGAACTCGTCAGGAGAAACAAACTCCTCATGGAAGCAATGACCAATCAACTTAACCAAAAGATGGTGGCAACCATGACCGAGATGATGAGGACCAACCTTAATGACATCAGAAGAGAGTTAAGAGAGGACATAAGGAGAGCCACTAGTCACTTACCAAACCAAGAGACTAGAAGAGGAAGAGAGACCACAAGCGCCACACCAAGCAAATCGCCAAACTGTGAGTTTAGAGAGAATTAGAGAAAGATTCGACCAAGAACTCCATAAACAAGCTCAAGAACATGAAGAACAGCAAGAGAGGAGAGAAATTTCGTGGGAGAGAGAGAGAGAGAGAATGGAGAAGTGAATTATTATTATTCAACTTGCTTGTTTAGGTTCCTGGAACCAGCACATAAATAGAGTAGACAAATATCTAGGATAATACTAAACAAAGGGAAACCAAGAATAAGAATAAACAATGTAGGAACAG
>CAJHQQ010006286.1:0-10497 GCA_905132885.1 Moricandia moricandioides | reverse complement strand
AGTGGCTCACTGAGTCTTGAGAGAGGACGTGAGTCTGGCCTTCTTGGCTTATGTGACTGAGACTTTCTTGAGTGATCATGATCATGGAGAGTTCTTGTCTCTTCTTCTGCATGTCTCAGTTGTTTCTACTGTAGTTATCAGAAACAAAGTGTTTCTTCATGAAGTGTTTCAGCTCAAACCATGATGCAACTTGTGCTTCTCCTGTTCTTCTTCTTGTAGTAACAAGCTGATCCCACCATTGAATGGCATCACAACATAACTCTGTTGTAGCCAATCTAACCTTCTTTCTTTCTGAGCAGTTTTGGCCATCAAAAACAAGTTCCATTTGCTGTTCCCACTCCAAGTATCCATCAGGGTCGTTTCTGCCATAGAAAGATGGTATCTTGCTCTTCCTTTTGATCTTAGCATCCTTCTAAACCTTGGAAACATTACCAAGGAAATCATCAGCATGATTCTGTGGAAATGGATCAATCTTTTTCATTCTTTTCATTATCTCAGACATCATTGCTTCCATCTGCAATTTATTCAATGTCACAGTTGGTGCCTCCTTTCTTTTACTGACATCTCCAGCCATGGTTTCCTGTTCAGAAACTCAACAAGAAAATTAACACAATAACAGATAGCCTAAGCCTCACTTCTCTCTTGTGTTTCTCTCAAGTTTTTCTGTGATTTTTTTTCTCTATGAATCCAGTAGCTCAGCAACAAACAAAGATCAAACTTTAGAGAACAAACCCCAACACCAAAACAAAAGAAACAGATAGAAAGATTGCAAGATTTTTGTTTGCAATAGGCTTTACCACCAGGGCTGGATTTCTCCTCAGCCAAGTTGGATTTCTCTTCAACTTTTCTTTTGATTGTTTTTTTTAAAATCTGGTTGGCCCTCTTGCAGATTCAACAGATAGAAAGATAAGAGATTTCTGGAAAAATTGCAGAGAATAGAAAACAGATTCCCAAAACAAAGAGGAGTGGAAAAGTTTTAGAATCAAACCACAGATCAAGAGCCTTCAAATCTGCTCTGATACCAAATGATAAACCCCTGGTGAGGAGATCCTTTTGTCCCTGATACTTTTGAAGGAAGATCTGATGGTTTTGAGAGAGATCTGGGTTGATTTAGATGATGATGGATGGATTGATTGGATGATCTTCAGAAATGATCTATGAACTGATCATATCTTGTGTAGATGTGTCTAAGATCAAGAGAATGAACTCTGTTTGTGATCAAAGACAAGTTTTGCTTGCAGAGAATGAACTCCTAGCAATCAGTGTTCATGGATGAACAAGGGATTCACAGATTTAGAGAGAATTTTGATTAAAAAAGGTGAATGTTTTTTTCAGAAACAAAAGAGAGTTTAAGTAGAGAAGAAGGAAATAGAAAAGTCCTAAAATTGTAGAAAAATAAGAAAAACTTAATTAAAACTAAAATTGTCTTGAAACTCAAGAATTATTTATTTTGGCTGACTCCTTGACTTGAATTTCGTGGCTAGCCTTGCTGAAAGAAAGAATGGATCCTCAACTTGTGTATTGATCTTCTTTTAGACCCAGAAAAAGGCATAAATCATCCATGGGGCTGATCCACATCTTTTCCATCTTGTTTGACATGATTTTCACAGCAAAAGTAAGTTGATTATGCTCCATTCCAGACTTAGATTCATCTTCAACCTTTCCATTCAGCCATCCCGGTTTATCCTTGACCGCATAATCCTCTGACTCAAGCATGGTTGCATCAGGTTTTATTAGTATCAAAAAGAAATTGCCAAATCTCCAAACAGGGTAAACTGGAATCACTTCGGTTAAAAGTGGGATAACTTCTTCATCATAACTCCTATGATCTTGATTCAACTTTAGGGTGATTCTACACTGATTTATGAGTCCAAATCAAGCTTCTTACATCGTGATTCATTATGGTTTTATTAGTATCAAGAAGAAATTGTCAAATCTCCAGACAGGGTAAACTGGAATCACTTCGGTTAAAAGTGGGATACCTTCTTCATCATAACTCCTATGATATTGATTCAACTTCAGGGTAATTATCCACTGATTTATGAGTCCAAATCAAGCTTCTTACATCGTGATTCATTCTGGTTTTATTATTATCAAGAAGAAATTGCCAAATCTACAAACAGGGTAAACTAGAATCACTTCAGTTAAAAGTGGGATAACTTCTTCATCATAACTCCTATGATATTGATTCAACTTCAGGGTGATTATCCAGTGATTTCTGAGTCCAAATCAAGCTTCTTACTTCGTGATTCATTCTGGTTTTATTAGTATCAAGAAGAAATTGCCAAATCTCCAAACAGGATAAACTGGAATCACTTCGGTTAAAAGTGGGATAACTTCTTTATCATAACTCCTATGATATTGATTCAACTTCAGGGTGTTTATCCACTGATTTATGAGTCCAAATCAAGCTTCTTACATCATGATTCATTCTGGTTTTATTAGTATCAAGAAAAAATTGCCAAATCTCCAAATAGGTTAAACTGGAATCACTTCGGTTAAAAGTGGGATAACTTCTTCATCATAACTCCTATGATATTGATTCAACTTCGGGGTGATGATCCACTGATTTATGAGTCCAAATCAAGCTTCTTACATCGTGATTCATTCTGGTTTTATTAGTATCAAGAAGAAATTGCCAAATCTCCAAACAGGGTAAACTGGAATCATTTCGGTTAAAAGTGGGATAACTTCTTCATCATAACTCCTATGATATTGATTCAACTTCAGGGTGATTATCCACTGATTTATGAGTCCAAATCAAGCTTCTTACATCGTGAGTCATTCTGGTTTTATTAGTATCAAGAAGAAATTGCCAAATCTCCAAAAAGGGTAAACTGGAATCACTTCGGTTAAAAGTGGGATAACTTCTTCATCATAACTCCTATGATATTGATTCAACTTCGGGGTGATGATCCACTGATTTATGAGTCCACATCAAGATTCTTACATCGTTATTCATTCTGGTTTGATTAGAATCAAGAAGAAATTGCCAAATCTTCAAACAGGGTAAACTGGAATCACTTCGGTTAAAAGTGGGATAACTTCTTCATCATAACTCCTATGATCTTGATTCAACTTCAAGGTGATTCTAAACTGATTTATGAGTCCAAATCAAGCTTCTTACATCGTGATTCATTCTGGTTTTATTAGTATCAAGAAGAAATTGCCAAATCTCCAAACAGGGTAAACTGGAATCACTTCGGTTAAAAGTGGGATAACTTCTTCATCATAACTCCTATGATCTTGATTCAACTTCAGGGTGATTCTACACTGACTAATGAGTCCAAATCAAGCTTCTTACATCGTGATTCATTCTGGTTTTATTAGTATCAAGAAGAAATTGCCAAATCTCCAAACAGGGTAAACTGGAATCACTTCGGTTAAAAGTGGGATAACTTCTTCTGCATAACTCCTATGATCTTGATTCAACTTCAGGGTGATTCTACACTGATTAATGAGTCCAAATCAAGCTTCTTACATCGTGATTCATTCTGGTTTGATTATAATCAAGAAGAAATTGCCAAATCTCCAAAAAGGGTAAACTGGAATCACTTCGGGTAAAAGTGGGATAACTTCTTCATCATAACTCCTATGATATTGATTCAACTTCAGGGTGATTATCCACTGATTTATGAGTCCAAATCAAGCTTCTTACATCGTGATTCATTCTGTTTTTATTAGTATCAAGAAGAAATTGCCAAATCTCCAAACAGGGTAAACTGGAATCACTTCGGTTAAAAGTGGGATAACTTCTTCATCATAACTCCTATGATCTTGATTCAACTTTAGGGTGATTCTAAACTGATTTATGAGTCCAAATCAAGATTCTTACATTGTGATTCATTCTGGTTTTATTAGTATCAAGAAGAAATTGCCAAATCTCCAAAAAGAGTAAACTGGAATCACTTTGGTTAAAAGTGGGATAACTTCTTCATCATAACTCCTATGATATTGATTCAACTTCGGGGTGATGATCCACTGATTTATGAGTCCACATCAAGATTCTTACATCGTTATTCATTCTGGTTTGATTAGAATCAAGAAGAAATTGCCAAATCTCCAAATAGGGTAAACTGGAATCACTTCGGTTAAAAGTGGGATAACTTCTTCATCATAACTCCTATGATCTTGATTCAACTTCAGGGTGATTCTACACTGATTAATGAGTCCAAATCAAGCTTCTTACATCGTGATTCAATCTGGTTTTATTAGTATCAAGAAGAAATTGCCAAATCTCCAAACAGGGTAAACTGGAATCACTTCGGTTAAAAGTGGGATAACTTCTTCATCATAACTCCTAGGATCTTGATTCAACTTCAGGGTGATTCTACACTGATTAATGAGTCCAAATCAAGCTTCTTACATCGTGATTCATTCTGGTTTTATTAGTATCAAGAAGAAATTGCCAAATCTTCAAACAGGGTAAACTGGAATCACTTCGGTTAAAAGTGAGATAACTTCTTCATCATAACTCCTATGATCTTGATTCAACTTTAGGGTGATTCTACACTGGTTTATGAGTCCAAATCAAGCTTCTTACTTCGTGATTCATTATGGTTTTATTAGTATCAAGAAGAAATTGTCAAATCTCCAAACAGGGTAAACTGGAATCACTTCGGTTAAAAGTGGGATAACTTCTTCATCATAACTCCTATGATATTGATTCAACTTCAGGGTGATTATCCACTGATTTATGAGTCCAATTCAAGCTTCTTACATCGTGATTCATTCTGGTTTTATTAGTATCAAGAAGAAATTGCCAAATCTCCAAAAAGGGTAAACTGGAATCACTTCGGTTAAAAGTGGGATAACTTCTTTATCATAACTCCTATGATATTGATTCAACTTCAGGGTGATTATCCACTGATTTATGAGTCCAAATCAAGCTTCTTACATCATGATTCATTCTGGTTTTATTAGTATCAAGAAAAAATTGCCAAATCTCCAAATAGGTTAAACTGGAATCACTTCGGTTAAAAGTGGGATAACTTCTTCATCATAACTCCTATGATATTGATTCAACTTCGGGGTGATGATCCACTGATTTATGAGTCCAAATCAAGCTTCTTACATCGTGATTCATTCTGGTTTTATTAGTATCAAGAAGAAATTGCCAAATCTCCAAACAGGGTAAACTGGAATCATTTCGGTTAAAAGTGGGATAACTTCTTCATCATAACTCCTATGATATTGATTCAACTTCAGGGTGATTATCCACTGATTTATGAGTCCAAATCAAGCTTCTTACATCGTGAGTCATTCTGGTTTTATTAGTATCAAGAAGAAATTGCCAAATCTCCAAAAAGGGTAAACTGGAATCACTTCGGTTAAAAGTGGGATAACTTCTTCATCATAACTCCTATGATATTGATTCAACTTCGGGGTGATGATCCACTGATTTATGAGTCCACATCAAGATTCTTACATCGTTAATCATTCTGGTTTGATTAGAATCAAGAAGAAATTGCCAAATCTTCAAACAGGGTAAACTGGAATCACTTCGGTTAAAAGTGGGATAACTTCTTCATCATAACTCCTATGATCTTGATTCAACTTCAGGGTGATTCTAAACTGATTTATGAGTCCAAATAAAGCTTCTTACATCGTGATTCATTCTGGTTTTATTAGTATCAAGAAGAAATTGCCAAATCTCCAAACAGGGTAAACTGGAATCACTTCGGTTAAAAGTGGGATAACTTCTTCATCATAACTCCTATGATCTTGATTCAACTTCAGGGTGATTCTACACTGACTAATGAGTCCAAATCAAGCTTCTTACATCGTGATTCATTCTGGTTTTATTAGTATCAAGAAGAAATTGCCAAATCTCCAAACAGGGTAAACTGGAATCACTTCGGTTAAAAGTGGATAACTTCTTCTGCATAACTCCTATGATCTTGATTCAACTTCAGGGTGATTCTACACTGATTAATGAGTCCAAATCAAGCTTCTTACATCGTGATTCATTCTGGTTTGATTATAATCAAGAAGAAATTGCCAAATCTCCAAAAAGGGTAAACTGGAATCACTTCGGGTAAAAGTGGGATAACTTCTTCATCATAACTCCTATGATATTGATTCAACTTCAGGGTGATTATCCACTGATTTATGAGTCCAAATCAAGCTTCTTACATCGTGATTCATTCTGGTTTTATTAGTATCAAGAAGAAATTGCCAAATCTCCAAACAGGGTAAACTGGAATCACTTCGGTTAAAAGTGGGATAACTTCTTCATCATAACTCCTATGATCTTGATTCAACTTTAGGGTGATTCTAAACTGATTTATGAGTCCAAATCAAGATTCTTACATTGTGATTCATTCTGGTTTTATTAGTATCAAGAAGAAATTGCCAAATCTCCAAAAAGAGTAAACTGGAATCACTTTGGTTAAAATTGGGATAACTTCTTCATCATAACTCCTATGATATTGATTCAACTTCGGGGTGATGATCCACTGATTTATGAGTCCACATCAAGATTCTTACATCGTTATTCATTCTGGTTTGATTAGAATCAAGAAGAAATTGCCAAATCTCCAAATAGGGTAAACTGGAATCACTTCGGTTAAAAGTGGGATAACTTCTTCATCATAACTCCTATGATCTTGATTCAACTTCAGGGTGATTCTACACTGATTAATGAGTCCAAATCAAGCTTCTTACATCGTGATTCAATCTGGTTTTATTAGTATCAAGAAGAAATTGCCAAATCTCCAAACAGGGTAAACTGGAATCACTTCGGTTAAAAGTGGGATAACTTCTTCATCATAACTCCTAGGATCTTGATTCAACTTCAGGGTGATTCTACACTGATTAATGAGTCCAAATCAAGCTTCTTACATCGTGATTCATTCTGGTTTTATTAGTATCAAGAAGAAATTGCCAAATCTTCAAACAGGGTAAACTGGAATCACTTCGGTTAAAAGTGAGATAACTTCTTCATCATAACTCCTATGATCTTGATTCAACTTTAGGGTGATTCTACACTGGTTTATGAGTCCAAATCAAGCTTCTTACTTCGTGATTCATTATGGTTTTATTAGTATCAAGAAGAAATTGTCAAATCTCCAAACAGGGTAAACTGGAATCACTTCGGTTAAAAGTGGGATAACTTCTTCATCATAACTCCTATGATATTGATTCAACTTCAGGGTGATTATCCACTGATTTATGAGTCCAATTCAAGCTTCTTACATCGTGATTCATTCTGGTTTTATTAGTATCAAGAAGAAATTGCCAAATCTCCAAAAAGGGTAAACTGGAATCACTTCGGTTAAAAGTGGGATAACTTCTTCATCATAACTCCTATGATATTGATTCAACTTCAGGGTGATTATCCACTGATTTATGAGTCCAAATCAAGCTTCTTACATTGTGATTCATTCTGTTTTTTTAGTATCAAGAAGAAATTGTCAAATCTCCAAACAGGGTAAACTGGAATCACTTCGGTTAAAAGTGGGATAACTTCTTCATCATAACTCCTATGATCTTGATTCTACTTCAGGATGACTCTGCACTGATTTATGAGTCCAAATCAAGCTTCTTACATCTTGATTCATTATGGTTTGATTAGACTCAAGAAGAAATTACCAAATCTCCAAACAGGTTAAACTGGAATCACTTCGGTTAAAAGTGGGATAACTTCTTCATCATAACTCCTATGATATTGATTCAACTTCGGGATGATGATCCTCTGATTTATGAGTCCACATCAATATTCTTACATCGTTATTCATTCTGGTTTGATTAGAATCAAGAAGAAATTGTCAAATCTCCAAAAAGGGTAAACTGGAATCACTTCGGTTAAAAGTGGGATAACTTCTTCATCATAACTCCTATGATCTTGATTCAACTTCAGGGTGATTCTACACTGATTAATGAGTCCAAATCAATCTTCTTACATCGTGATTCATTCTGGTTTGATTATAATCAAGAAGAAATTGCCAAATCTCCAAAAAGGGTAAACTGGAATCACTTCGGGTAAAAGTGGGATAACTTCTTCATCATAACTCCTATGATATTGATTCAACTTCAGGGTGATTATCCACTGATTTATGAGTCCAAATCAACCTTCTTACATCGTGATTCATTCTGTTTTTATTAGTATCAAGAAGAAATTGCCAAATCTCCAAACAGGGTAAACTGGAATCACTTCGGTTAAAAGTGGGATAACTTCTTCATCATAACTCCTATGATCTTGATTAAACTTTAGGGTGATTCTAAACTGATTTATGAGTCCGAATCAAGATTCTTACAATGTAATTCATTCTGGTTTTATTAGTATCAAGAAAAATTGCCAAATCTCCAAAAAGGGTAAACTGGAATCACTTTGGTTAAAATTGGGATAACTTCTTCATCATAACTCCTATGATATTTATTCAACTTCGGGGTGATGATCCACTGATTTATGAGTCCACATCAAGATTCTTACATCGTTATTCATTCTGGTTTGATTAGAATCAAGAAGAAATTGCCAAATCTCCAAATAGGGTAAACTGGAATCACTTCGGTTAAAAGTGGGATAACTTCTTCATCATAACTCTTATGATCTTCATTCAACTTCAGGGTGATTCTACACTGATTAATGAATCCAAATCAAGCTTCTTACATCGTGATTCAATCTGGTTTTATTAGTATCAAGAAGAAATTGCCAAATCTCCAAACAGGGTAAACTGGAATCACTTCGGTTAAAAGTGGGATAACTTCTTCATCATAACTCCTATGATCTTGATTCAACTTCAGGGTGATTCTACACTGATTAATGAGTCCAAATCAAGCTTCTTACATCGTGATTCATTCTGGTTTTATTAGTATCAAGAACAAATTGCCAAATCTCCAAACATGGTAAACTGGAATCACTTTGGTTAAAAGTGGGATAACTACTTCATCATAACTCCTATGGTATTGATTCAACTTCAGGGTGATCATCCACTGATTTATGAGTCCAAATCAAGCTTCTTACATCGTGATTCATTCTGGTTTTATTAGTATCAAGAAGAAATTGCCAAATCTCCAAACAGGATAAACTGGAATCACTTCAGTTAAAAGTGGGATAACTTCTTCATCATAACTCCTATGATATTGATTCAACTTCAGGGTGATTATCCACTGATTTATGAGTCTAAATCAAGCTTCTTACATCGTGATTCATTCTGGTTTTATTAGTATCAAGAAGAAATTGCCAAATCTCCAAAAAGGGTAAACTGGAATCACTTCGGTTAAAAGTGGGATAACTTCTTCATCATAACTCCTATGATATTGATTCAACTTCAGGGTGATTATCCACTGATTTATGAGTCCAAATCAAGCTTCTTACATCGTGATTCATTCTGGTTTTATTAGTATCAAGAAGAAATTGTCAAATCTCCAAACAGGGTAAACTGGAATCACTTCGGTTAAAAGTGGGATAACTTCTTCATCATAACTCCTATGATCTTGATTATACTTCAGGATGACTCTGCACTGTTTATGAGTCCAAATCAAGCTTCTTACATCTTGATTCATTCTGGTTTGATTAGAATCAAGAAGAAATTACCAAATCTCCAAAACAGGTTAAACTGGAATCACTTCGGTTAAAAGTGGGATAACTTCTTCATCATAACTCCTATGATATTGATTCAACTTCGGGGTGATGATCCACTGATTTATGAGTCCACATCAAGATTCTTACATCGTTATTCATTCTGGTTTGATTAGAATCAAGAAGAAATTGCCAAATCTCCCAAACAGGGTAAACTGGAATCACTTCGGTTAAAAGTGGGATAACTTCTTCATCATAACTCCTATGATATTGATTCAACTTCAGGGTGATTATCCACTGATTTATGAGTCCAAATCAAGCTTCTTACATCGTGATTCATTCTGGTTTTATTAGTATCAAGAAGAAATTGCCAAATCTCCAAAAAGGGTAAACTGGAATCACTTCGGTTAAAAGTGGGATAACTTCTTCATCATAACTCCTATGATATTGATTCAACTTCAGGGTGATTATCCACTGATTTATGAGTCCAAATCAAGCTTCTTACATCGTGATTCATTCTGTTTTATTAGTATCAAGAACAAATTGCCAAATCTCCAAACAGGGTAAACTGGAATCACTTCGGTTAAAAGTGGGATAACTTCTTCAACATAACTCCTATGGTATTGATTCAACTTCAGGGTGATTATCCACTGATTTATGTGTCCAAATCAAGCTTCTTACATCGTGATTCATTCTGGTTTTATTAGTATCAAGAAGAAATTGCCAAATCTCCAAAAAGGGTAAACTGGAATCACTTCGGTTAAAAGTGGGATAACTTCGTCATCATAACTCCTATGATATTGATTCAACTTCAGGGTGATTATCCACTGATTTATGAGTCCAAATCAAGCTTCTTACATCATGATTCATTCTGGTTTTATTAGTATCAAGAAGAAATTGCCAAATCTCCAAACAGGGTAAACTGGAATCACTTCGGTTAAAAGTGGGATAACTTCTTCATCATAACTCCTATG
>CAJHQQ010006285.1:0-10508 GCA_905132885.1 Moricandia moricandioides | reverse complement strand
TTATTTTGTATTTAATAAACGATAATTGAATATATATATATATATATATATTAATGTATAATAATATTTTATAATTAATTATGAAATTATTGAAAATAATTAAATAAATAAATTTGATATTTTGTTAAAATATATTTTTCAAAAATTTTGTTAGAATTTTTAATATATGTATTAATTGTAAATGAAAAAATATCAAAAAATATTATTATTAAAGTAATTATATATGTATTAATTATTAGTTTTAAAGAAATGCATTTATATATATTTTTAGAAAAATTCTAATTAAATATCACAAATGAAAAACCACAAATTATATTTGGGTTTATAGTGATTTAAACCTCCAACAATTTTTAAATCGGATGGAAAACCTTCTACTAAAATTTTATGTTTTTAAACCTTCAACTATTAAACCGTTAATGCCGTTAACCCTCCGTTAACAAAATCGTTTTATCTGAACGGAGACCCGTTAAATTGAAACGCGGCGTTTCACGAAATGCTTAAAATCAACTAATATTTTAGTGATTTAAACCCTCAACTATTTTTAAAATCAGATGGAAAACCCCCAACTAAAATTTTATGTTTTTAAACTCTCAACTATTGAATTTTTAATACTTTTAACCCTCCGTAAATAAAATTATTTTTTTCTGAATGGAAGCCCGTTAAACTGGATCGCAACATTTCATTTAATCACGGAAACAACACAAGATGCTTAAACCCCTTTTTATCACCGGGCATGAATGATTACTGCGTTTTACCACAGGCCAATTAACCTAATGTGCACGCTACCACAATCGAATGGTATATCGATGCAGCACTTTAGGATCGAATCCACAAGGAACTAATGATCTATAACACTAAGAATACACAAACTTTCCTAATCTAAACAAATAAGAAGATTGATGGTTTGTAACAAGCTAAACTCCTAGAATTATAAACAAAGTGATCTCAAATTCAAACAAGAAATAAGTGCAAGAATCAAACTTTCAATCAATAGCTAAGGATGGATCCATGGGCAAGATAATCGATATTGGGTGATCAAGATTCAATATAGGATGCACAAACAAAATAATCAACAAGTCTATAGGTCTAGATCTCATAAAATAGATTAATCCACTGTCGTGACAATAATCCCTATGCTAATCAAGCATTAAACATCAACTGTCGTTGGCCTAACACAATCAAGCATGCATTAATCACAAGTCTACTAACCATTTAACATCTCTAACATCAATTGTCATTGGCTAGACATGTAAAAGACAATATTAGGTTGGTTCAAGCATTTCATCGAACACCTTTCGGGCATGAAAGTACTTAAGCTCTAAATCAACTTGATCAAGGCTAATCTAGCATTAAGAACACCTAATAAGCATAGAACAATGTTAATAAAGCAAGAGACATCCTAAATATCCACTTAAACACCCTAATCTACTTAACCCATGAATCACAAGTTCACTACTCAATACTTTTCATGAGAAACCTTAAACCCATATGAGATTCAAGACAAATCATGTCAAAGAGCAAGAAAAACACAATAAAAGATGAAGTACTTCCTTCCAATGATCAAAAGATTCAAGCTTTTTAGGTTTAGACAAAGTTTTTGAGAGAAAAAGAGATCCCCCTAGGGTTTTAGGGTCTAAAACTATATATAGGAGTCCAAAAAACGAGTCGGATCAACCCAACAAACCCGGGTTGACCCATAAAAATTTGGGTATTTTGCCTGTAGCGACCAGCTGTGGTCGCTACGCCTGGTCGCTACGACTGTAGCGACCACGCCTGGTCGCTACGCCTGGTCGCTACGGCATCCGCATTTCTCTTGTAGGTCTGTAGCGACCACGCCTGGTCGCTACGCCTGGTCGCTACGGCATCCGCATTTCTCCTGTGGGTCTGTAGCGACCACTCCTGGTCGCTACGCCTGGTCGCTACACCCCCATTTTGCTCCAAACTTCACTTTCTTAGCCTCAATTGCCTCCAAAATCACCAATAAGCATCTCCAACACCTGACATAGATAAATGTAATGGAATGCAACCTAAATATGCCTAAATGATATCATATATGCTTAAAATGCATCAAAAGAGATGACCAAAACCATGCAAATATGTAAGATATCAACTCCCCCAAACTCGTCTTTTACTTGTCCTCAAGTGAACTTTCAAAAACAAGCAAGAGAGAGGGGTTTGAAGATGGTAGCTCAGAACCAAAAGATACACTTCCTAGCCTTCAACATCACATCCTAGGTAAACATAGCAAGTAGCATGAACAATCTTTCTTATTACACTCTAGCTTCTCAAGGCTTATCTCAACTCCAATATCTTTACACAAGTCATTCACTCATCAATCAACAAGTCTTTCAACCAACTCTCACATTTATTAACAAGCAAATAAGGTGAATTCTTGCAAATGGGAACTTGATCTCAATCATTTGGTTTGGTGAGTGAAAATGGTTTAATGTGAAAGAAGAGAAGGTTTCAAATACATCTTTTTAAAGTGGTAATCACTCAAAAATAGGAGCTTGATCATTATGCAAAATTTATCTAAGATAAGGAGCAATTCATGCATACATAGATTGATTCCCATCAAACTACCCTTTTCCTAGATGACTCCAAGTTCTACCCTTCTTCTTCCTCATCCCAAAACCCAAAGATAACACTCATCTCATCACTCACCTAATGAACACTCTTTTCTTTTTCTTTTACTTGACCAACTAGGGACTTTTCATCTTTAATAACATTTAACTCTAGCTCTCTTTTTTTTTTTTTTATCTTTCCCCATTCTTTTTTTTTTCATTTTTTTTTCTTTTGGGGGTTCTATTTGACACATCTAGAGCTTTTCTTTTCTTATTTTCTTTTGTCCCTAGGGATTTCTCTTCTTATAGCACTCTCTTTGTTCATTCTTTTAGTTCTTCTCTTTTCCCAAACCCAAAATCTTAAACTCAAAAGCACACAAACCCAACCACAATCCTAAATGCTAGCTCAAGTGAGGTCCTAATGCTAGCAAAAGATGAGAACAAAGCTATGTCGCTCCCAATACTCTCAAGATTTTGCACATGACAAGCTATCAATAAGAGGCCTCACACAAGCAAATCAATGGTAGTTTCAAAGAATGGTAAGGGTTCATGGGTATGGGGGTGCCATTTGGGTTATCAAAAGGGTAATGAATGGAATAAGATAACCCAAATGTGTATGCGATCCATGTTTGAGTATGCAAGTACCCATAAGCAAGAGAAATTAAGTTCATTATGCCTCAAGTAGGTTGGAGTTGGTTTCAAGAACTAGTCAATATCAAGCTCACAACAAGTTTCAAGTAGAGTCTTCAAGGCTCGAAGCATACAAGTTTTTTTTTCTTAAGATGTTTAAGCTACTTGATATGTTTAGCTAGGGTATCATGTTGAGTTCTAGACATGTGTTCTTTTCAAGACAATTAAAACACAACTCCTTATGTATATGGATGCAACCTAAATGCTTTTAGACTCAAACTTAAGGATGAAAATGAAACAAAATAAAAATCTAAATGCTTGTTTTGGTGTTTTCGAAAATTTTCAATTTTTTTTTAGGTTTTTCTATGCAAATAAGTATGTACAATGCAATGCATGAGACTCATGACAAGTAAACAAAACAAAACACAATGTGAGATGGTAGACTCTCCCCCAAACTTACTTCACACAGTCTCTTGTGTGGTAGTAAACTTGAAAGAGAGATCAAAAGAGAAAAAAAAATATGAAAGAACTAAGTATTTACAAATGTGGAGATGCACTTACTTGGAGTTGGCTTGATGAGATGAGGGAATGTGGAGGGACGACTTGTTGAGACTTTGGCAGTTTTGGCATGACCTCTGGAAAGTTTTAGAACACCCTCAAACTTGTCCCTAAGCTTATTCAAACACACTAAAGCAAGATAAGAGATAAATAGAAATATATACAAAGGATAAACATGGGAATGCCTCCCAAGCGCGCTTGTTTTAAGTCTCTAGCTTGACTTGGTGTCCTTGTTAATCACAAGAATCGAAAGGTTGAGCCAATGCACCTTTGATCCTTCTCCTACAAGAACAAGAAACTAAGTGCACAAAGGAGCACACTACTGTCCATAGAAAATAGACAGATTTTTCATCAAAGAGCTTCACTAGAGATGTAGCATGAGTTATAAAATGCTCCATGAGGTTCAGATGTTCATGAGAATCAAATGCATTTGGTGGAAACACAAAGTCAACTACAGGCTCAAACGATGTTTTAACAAAGTAGTCAACTCTATCCCCATCAATCAAATAAAACACAATATTCTTATTCTCATCATTGTTTTGGCCAATGGGGTTTTCTAGCTCAAGCAAAAGCTTATCCACATCAAGTTCATCCCCTAGATCAACTAGTTCAAGAAGAGGTCTAGGTTCATCAAGCATAAAAAATTCAGTTTCAAGATCAATTGAAGCACAAAGATAGTTCTTGTCAAAACAAACTTCAAGATGATCTCTAGCAATCTTTTCTACTCTCAAGTCATCTAGTTTTCTAGTTTCACATATCAGATCAAGACATTCGTTGATGAGCACATGAGAATTCAAATCAGAGGTAATATCTTCAACACAAGGCAAGCGACTATCCTCAAAATACTGAAGTTCAAAAGTAGAATCACTTATACCTTCTAGTTGGGTTGGTGGAACCCAATAAAATACCTCTTTGAGCTGATGAGCAATCCTTATCTCAGTACCTGTGAGCTCTCTTCCTTCTAGTGTTGCCCGGTGTTGCATAAGATTCAACCTTAGCATCACTGCCATGTCACTCCTTGTCAACATTGGGTTCTCTTTGCAAAGCTCATCTACTTTAACACTCTGTTCTGGTGTGAGTACACTTTCATCAAAGGGTGGCTCCACATATGGCTCATCATCTTCCATGTGATCTTCAAATGTGTCTTCCTCTTCTTGTGGCCAATCAAAGTAGCTTGCAGCCATTACTGCAAAGAACAAAAGCTAGATAAAAGGTTAATAACTATACAAAGCAAAACAAAGCATAAGAAAAGAAAGCTTAATCTCAAGAAAGTTTGAAATCCTAATGATAAATCTACTTAGTTCCCCGGCAACGGCGCCAAATTGATTACTGCGTTTTACCACAGGCCAATTAACCTAATGTGCACGCTACCACAATCGAATGGTATATCGATGCAGCACTTTAGGATCGAATCCACAAGGAACTAATGATCTATAACACTAAGAATACACAAACTTTCCTAATCTAAGCAAATAAGAAGATTGATGGTTTGTAACAAGCTAAACTCCTAGAATTATAAACAAAGTGATCTCAAATTCAAACAAGAAATAAGTGCAAAAATCAAACTTTCAATCAATAGCTAAGGATGGATCCATGGGCAAGATAATCGATATTGGGTGATCAAGATTCAATATAGGATGCACAAACAAAATAATCAACAAGTCTATAGGTCTAGATCTCATAAAATAGATTAATCCACTGTCGTGACAATAATCCCTATGCTAATCAAGCATTAAACATCAACTGTCGTTGGCCTAACACAATCAAGCATGCATTAATCACAAGTCTACTAACCATTTAACATCTCTAACATCAATTGTCATTGGCTAGACATGTAAAAGACAATATTAGGTTGGTTCAAGCATTTCATCGAACACCTTTCGGGCATGAAAGTACTTAAGCTCTAAATCAACTTGATCAAGGCTAATCTAGCATTAAGAACACCTAATAAGCATAGAACAATGTTAATAAAGCAAGAGACATCCTAAATATCCACTTAAACACCCTAATCTACTTAACCCATGAATCACAAGTTCACTACTCAATACTTTTCATGAGAAACCTTAAACCCATATGAGATTCAAGACAAATCATGTCAAAGAGCAAGAAAAACACAATAAAAGATGAAGTACTTCCTTCCAATGATCAAAAGATTCAAGCTTTTTAGGTTTAGACAAAGTTTTTGAGAGAAAAAGAGATCCCCCTAGGGTTTTAGGGTCTAAAACTATATATAGGAGTCCAAAAAACGAGTCGGATCAACCCAACAAACCCGGGTTGACCCATAAAAATTTGGGTATTTTGCCTGTAGCGACCAGCTGTGGTCGCTACGCCTGGTCGCTACGACTGTAGCGACCACGCCTGGTCGCTACGCCTGGTCGCTACGGCATCCGCATTTCTCTTGTAGGTCTGTAGCGACCACGCCTGGTCGCTACGCCTGGTCGCTACGGCATCCGCATTTCTCCTGTGGGTCTGTAGCGACCACTCCTGGTCGCTACGCCTGGTCGCTACACCCCCATTTTGCTCCAAACTTCACTTTCTTAGCCTCAATTGCCTCCAAAATCACCAATAAGCATCTCCAACACCTGACATAGATAAATGTAATGGAATGCAACCTAAATATGCCTAAATGATATCATATATGCTTAAAATGCATCAAAAGAGATGACCAAAACCATGCAAATATGTAAGATATCAATGAACAATCACGATTATCCCCAAATAAAAAAAAATAGGATTCTTTTTCCTTTTCAAGAACAATAGAAAATGAAATAAGTTAAAAATCTTTATCGTTTCTAATATTAATTATTTTTTTCATGTGCATTTATTTATTAAAAGGGAAAATTTAGAATGTTAAGTAACTTAGGTTATCAATCTCTTCACACTCAAATTTTACCTAAAATTTATCAAAAAGATGAACATGAGAGAAAATAATTAGGATTAGAAACAACATAGTTTTTTTACTTATCTCACATTCGATTGCTTTTGAAAAGGATAAAATACCCTTTTATTTGGGGATGAATGGTGAATGTATCTTTCCCATTGATAAAAAATGTTTTTACATAAAGTTAAAGACATTAAAAGATTAATAATTGAGAGTTTAAAAACATAAAATTTTAATTTGGGGTTTTCCATCCGATTTAAAAATAGTTGAGGGTTTAAATCACTAAGATATTCGTAAGTATCGCATGTCGTTTTCAAGTTAACGGGTCTCCGTTAAGATAAAACGGTTTTGTTAACGGAGGGTTAACGGCATTAACGATTTAATAGTTGAAGGTTTAAAAACATAAAATTTTAGTTGAAAGTTTTCCATCCGAATTAAAAATAGTTGGAGGTTTAAATCACTATAAACCCAAATAGTATCGATACCTAACAAAAATAACCTATATTAAATAATTTCTAAACGAAGTCTATTAAGTACAGTGTAATCTTCCCACTATGAATAAACAAAAACATTAAATTAAAACTTGGAACTTGCAAGTTGATGTACATAGGTTTGCACTTTCGGGTCCACGATTCAGGTATGGGTCGAGTCTTGTCGGGTTCAGGTTTTTTGAGTCTTAGATATTTAGATTCAACAAAATAATTAGAATTTATTGGTTTAGATTTGGTTCGGATCGAATCATGTCGGGTCCGAGTCAGTTTCGATCTTATATAGGTGGACTCGATAGTATAATTAGAATTCATCGGATCGGATTCAGTTCGATTCCATATCGGATTATATTGGAGTCGTGTGTGGTCTGACCCAAAAAACACCCAGAACACCAAGAAAACTCTAAAAATATTTAAATACCTAGTAAATTTAAAATTTCACCCAAAATCTGACCCGAAAACCTGAAAAATACCATAACTTCTATTCGATTATCCTAGTTATATTTTTGAAAATCTAAAATTTTACCCTAAACCTAAAATTTTACCCGAAAAATTCAAATATGAAACTTAAAAATACACATAATACTAAAAATATATTGAAATACCCTATATACCTAATATATACTAGAAATTTTGGATATTTCGGGTATCTCTTCAAGTCTTGGGTTCGGGTCGGGTCCAAGATCCGCAGTTCCTGCACAACAAGACCCAATAGAATAAAAAGATTAGTTTGATTCCTACCCGAACCAGAATTTTTTGGATCAGTTTCGGGTCAGATCTTCGGATTTCGGTAAAATGACAAACCTAGATGTACAATTCAAACATGACAGAAGACATAATATATATACATAATCTATGTGTGTGAAAATGTATGGTTTGCCTGGTTATAAAACACAAAAGAGGATTTTATCACAAACAAATAAGTTTTGATATTAAAGAAACACAAAGGTGAAAAATCTATATTGTCATATACTCCGTCTGATTGTGTAAAGTGTGAACATAATGGTAACTCAATAGGTGCATGTGGCATGTGCAAGTTATGTACGAACACCCTAATGTCTATTTGAATCACTGCTTGTGGATCTCGCTCGTTTCAGTGATTAATAAACCTGAGCTGTGGCCGGCCTATGTCATCTCTAAACTATCAGATTCTCTCTTCGTTTTTTTTTTAACTTTGATGGCTTAATTTAGAAGGTGAGATTTTTTGACGTAATAAAAGAGATATGATTTGTATGATGAACACATGTTTATGGTTGGGATAATAATTAGATTTAGATTTTTTTTTTGGGCGAAATTTCTGATAAATTTGTTTTGAATGTTGAGAGTTTAAGGCCGTTGTTCCTGATTACGTTAAAAAAAATATTTATTATTGCTAATTTTCAGACTATAATTTGTTCTTCTCGGTCTCTCTTGTCTTTTGATTTTCACTATCCTCCTAAATCAACAAAAGTAAGAAAGAATTTCACAACGCGTATTAATAGAGTTAACAATCTAAGACATTTTAAACCCAACTTCCATTATATTATGTTCAATTTTGATAACTCATATGTAATGATGTGTATCAGTGTTAACTATTATAAGTTGTGTCTTTGGAAGTTTCAGGATTTTCATAAGAATCCGTGATGCAAAAGAGCATGGTTAATCCACGGGCACAAATGCAGGAACTAAGTAAGTAACAAAAATAAATAAAGCTTAGTTGTTAGTACTATCCAAACTCAAGTTCCACTAATATTTTCGAATATCTAATTAATCTATTAAAAGAGAAGTACAAATAGGAAATAATCCTTATTTTTACCTAATATTTATAATGAATGTCACTGATATTATCCCTACATCCAAACACTAATTCTTAATAAGGAAAAAATAAATTTGGGCTAAGCCCATTAACAACTTTTGTCATTAGAATTGAATATTTTACAAAAAGTGTATATGAGTTTCCAAATTTTTATAATAAAAACATAATTACATATATATATATAACATTAATTTAATTTTACTTTTATTCATATTCATATAAGCTACCCAACTATATTTGAACTATAAAAAAAATGTTAATAATTTTTTATTATAATCTGAACTTATTCATTTATAATAACAAAATTTTGTATCTTTCCATAACAATTTACTGACTAAAATACATACTAATATTTATTATAAATGGTTATATATACAAACAAATACAATGTATTATTCATTTGTACGATATATATCTAATAAGAATAACTTATGTAAAATTTTCAATCACCATATAATACATATGCACAATTAGGTCTAGGACGGATCGAATATCTGAGGTATTTTAGGATATACGAGTTCGGATATGCATTCGTCGGATTCGTAAAATTGTTATCTGGATCCGGATATTCGGACTAAAATTCGAATACACGCGGATATCCAGACATGTTTTTTTTTAATTAAAAACAACTATTAACCATCTTTTTAGTCTATTTAAAATTATTATTTAAAAAAATAAAAATCATTAAAATTTAATAAAATTGAAATTTAGTTATTTTATATAAGAGTATATATATTATACATAGATAAATATAATTAAATTTTAAATATTTATATTCGGATCCGGATATCCAGACCTAAATTTTACTATCCGGATTTGTACCTAGATTAGTCGAATCCGTAAAATCACTATCAGGATTCCCAAATATCCGTTTTTTGAAACGGATGGGATCCCGGATCAGATAACGGATATCGAATATTAAGTTTCAGTCATATATACAATTATATCAAATAAATTAATTAAAATATTTGACATTTATAAAAATAATACTCGTGCGGGTGCACAGGTCAAATGCTAGTTTGATGTAAAGCCCAAGTATTAGCCTTAATTTAATGAATAGTGCATATATTTACATGTATTGTACTCTCCAAATATATTCGAAAACGACGACAATCGTTCTCCCCCGAAAGTTTAGCCTCTGGCATTAATTTTTTTACTTTGATTCAGAACAAATCAGGCTATTAAATGTGATCATATTCTTAATGCTAATAAAGTTGTATAAATATGTCTTGAATATAAGTTGTAACTGGTAGCTAAAATAAAAGGTAAATCAGAGGATATTGTGTTCTAGTTTAATTTGTCAGATTTTAAATTTAAAGTTTGTGAGATGAGAGAAATAAAGAAATATAATCGATATGTTTACCTAAGTACTAAGTAGAAAAACCAAAACTAAAACCTAAGGTCTTGGTTCTGTTTGGTTCAGAAACTCTGATTAGTTAAATGTCACATCTCTAATTGTATCTTATGTTTTTCAGTAATTATTTGATCAATGATTAAATAAAAGTACTTTCATTGAAATGTTTACGCCATAAACATCAAGCTAATTAAGTGTAAGATGAAGGGCGGCAAAAATATGGAATAGTATGCAAATA
>CAJHQQ010006284.1:0-10510 GCA_905132885.1 Moricandia moricandioides | reverse complement strand
CTATCATCGAGCAAAAAGGAAAGACTATCAATCGGCGGCTAAGGCCTGATGTCGATCGATGGTGAAATCAAAAGGAAGTGTGAACGAGATTTGATATGTTCACCAAGCTAATTAGACCATCTCTCGCATGCGCCTAACAACCTAGTTCAATAGAGTCTATTCTGGCACAAAACCCCTCTCGTAGTCGTCCATGTCCTACCTTAGAGATCCTAGTTAGCTACTCTTGAATGCAATCATTAAGCACAACTCAATTGATGGATAGTAACCTAACCTAGCATTCCTACTTTGGGGCTAATCCATGATTGCTATCATTTAACCCTAAATCTAGTTGTTAACTACTTCGACATAATAAAAGAAAGAACAATAGTCTGAATATAATGCATAGATAAAATATTGGCGTTCCAATACAAATCTCCCTAAGGAGTTATGAATTTTCTCCCTACAAACTCTAAAACTATATTAGAAAACTAAAACTCTATGGGGCTCTTCTCTTTGTGTAAATACATAAAGCATAAATATAAAACCCTAAAATCTAGGTCAAAACTCGTCCAGGGCATCTTCGTCATTTGTTTCTAACTTGGGGTTTGAAATCAGTTGTCTGTGATTTGGTTGTTGATCGATGGAAATTGTGAAGCATCAATCGACCTTTGTCTTGTAACATCGGTCGATGCCAAGGTGGTGTCTTCGATCGATGACAGTCTTGTACTTCGACTCTCTAACTGATCAGCTACAAATTATTCTCCTCTAAATGTTCCAAAAGCTCCAAGTATATTCATATATCTCCAAAACATACATGGACCTGTAAAGACCATAAAACATAGCCTAGACACACACAATAGACCCTAAATAGAGCCTATAACATGGTCTAAAACTGGTAATAAATAGACTATATCAATGACCGTCTATCTCTTTTTCCTTTTTTTTCTTTTTTGAGTAGATGGAGAAAAGCAAGTAGTGTGCTTGCTATAAGATATCCTTTTCTTAATTGTTTTTCTTCTTGCACACATACTCAGTTATGATATAAGAACATCTTATTTTCTCCATTGTGATAGATGAAGACTTCCTTTTTAATTTGCATTCTGATGGCTTTTTTCTTTCCTTGTACATGTCTTATCCTCTAAAATAAATATGCTCAATCCAATGCCTTAAGACCAATTGAATCCTCGACACTGTAACAGTGCATAACTTAAAGGTCGCAAGTGTCTCGGCCAACTCCTAAACCTCCTTAGTTACTAATACATCGCCCATTCGTCTGCTCAACGCACACATTACCTAGTTGGCCTAACCATGCTGTCATGTGATCTCAAGATCGTAATTTGCCAACAGCTATACCTATCTACGATGTGTCAAACTCAAATCCTCTGGAATGAAAATATATTAGAGACGGATGATCGGTAAGAATATGAACTTTTGCCAAATGGAGAAATATTTGGTCTGATAAACCTTTTGTCTATCATACCTTCCAACTGCTTATTTTTTTATTTTTTACATCTATCTCCGTCGGCGCTAAACGAGATGATTCTCATGACTGATGTTGTCCCTGGTTCTTTCTCAAAACTGAAAACATTTTTTTGTCTGGTGGTGTCCATTACAAAGGTTCAAATACATCACATACCGCAAATGTATCCCATAACTTCCACTTACCAACTTCTTTAACCATCAGTATGGTTAATATAAACCCCTCAGCTCCTCTATCCAATAACTCATCAACGTGAAACATAAAGATATCAAAACTCTCTTGTTCGTTTGAATTCCTTGGAATGTTATTGTTGCTTCCACTCCGGTGACAAACATTTGCTTCTTTTTTTCGTACAACCCATCACCACTTTATGATGTGATAGCAATCCATCCTTAGTATTATGTCATAATGGTTCTGCTCCAGATCTGATGAATTTCCCATGAACTAAACTACTTTTGAGTATGGCCGAAAAATCCTGATGAATGCATGTAGCTCCAAACCTCTATGTACAAATAGTCTGAATTTGCTTAATCTTTGGCTCGAATACACTTTGCAATACCAACACAACCAACATCTGACATACAATGCCACACATAAATCCAATACTGATGCAATGCAAGCTGCCACATCCCCAATCTAAAAGCAATCTTCACGAGTTTACAAAATAAATGAGCCTTCAAAATAATCAACATACCCATACAAAATAATATGTTAACGAAAAACATATGTCAACCAATGGCTTACTTCTAATACCACATAATCTCACGTAACAAAAACTCGTGGAGCGATGGCTTGGACTTTGGGTGGTGGCAGAAACATCACATATCCACTCATGGACGGATAACGACTCACGAAACTGATAAACACCTGAGCAACTTGTGAAACTGTGACATCCCTTCTTCTGTTGAACATCTCGCTGAAATGCTATTAGATGAGAACTGATGAAGGTGATTTTACTCATCAGCATAAAAAGAGACAATTAAGTTAGATTTTTTTTTGACAGAAAGGTGCTAATTTATTTTATTTTAAAATTCTCCAGTCCCAATTTTTTTTTAAACGTTTAAAACCGAATCCCAGAATCGCCATCCCGGGTCGGGGCCAGGACAGAACACGTTGCCTCCTATCTCGAGAACAGCATGCCACCAACAAAATCTCATAACACAATAGCTCTTATACACAACTCCACTCACCCAAATCCCAAATAAAAATCCAAATAAAAACCCTAGTAGCATCAATCCGTCCAAATATCATATACTCATTTGTCTCACCTGAAATGGGGAAGAAAGAGGGGTGAGTAACATGAGAGTCACTCAGTAAGGTATGAGATGGTAAACCTGAAGTCCATGGACCTTGAAATAGCACTCCGAATATATATAGTTTAATCATATCATATGACAAGCACGACACCTAAAGTACCCAAAAAACAAACAAGGTTTCTAGTTACGGGGTAAGTGCTTGAGCACCCCCAAATAGAGGTCTCCCATGTAAGAGGATTCCTGTATGGGACTAGTGCCCATACACACTGCCCGGAAACGCTTACCGACCTCTAGGCTACAACCAGCAGGCCGACTCAAGCTGGCAATCTACCACAACACATACATCCGATATACAGAAGTACATCTCTGTATCCGGCTAACAATCTCGTAACTCTTAATAAACAACTATTTTATATATAATTTTAAATGACACAAGTAAGGTTGAACTATCTAACTTCCTATATCCGGTTAAAGCAAAGAACCTAATATGATATCAAGGAGACTCCAAAACAGACTCAATTCTCGAAGATTGAATATATTTAAACTAAAATTTTAATTCAAAGTCTTAAGTTGTGTGCAAGAATTTACGAGAGTAACCCTCACCTTAACCAAGATCAGAAATGGATCGGAAAAAATGCTCTTCATCCAACAAAACACAAACTAGGGTTTGATGATTTCTTCCTACGCAAGTAACAATTATGGTTCATGATTAACAAACTTGCTTGCTTCTTAAACACCAAAAGCTTATTGGATTGACTTTTCATTGCTCACGTTCTCCATCATTTGATTCCATTACGTAACGACAACATTGATGGTCTCCTATAGCACTGCTTCATCTCCAAATATATTTTCCCCATGATGAGAAACTTAGGTGGTGGTGCGACAACGATGCCAACCTTCTCCTCCATGACGAAAAGACTACGATGATACGACATGGACTCCAGCAGCACGCTCTTCGTTTCCGGTGGTGGCCGAGTGCTGTGGTGATTGGTGGTGGTAAGATGGTGCTCCGGTTAATGACTCGCGGTTGGCTTTGTATTTGGTCGCATTCTACATTAATCGGCTCCGGTACGTAATAGTAACAAGGCTTTATTGGGCCTCCACAATAATGCTTTGTCTCCGGTGGTGAATAATTGTGATGGAGGATATGCTCTTCCACAAGAGGTCTAGACAACGTGAGAGGAGGAGGAGAGGAGACAATGTGAGCTGGTGCGCGATGATTTTACGGAGACCTTTACTTTCACTCATGGTTTCATTGACGGCAAGGACAGTAGAAGAAGGTTAATATAGGTCTGGGCATTGAGGGTTCCGTTAGGTTAATATAGGCCTGGGCGTTGAGGGTTTCTTCGGTTTCGGTTTGGTTGATTTGGATTTTGGATTTTGGATTTTTGGTACAATGCTCATAAGCTCCATTTGGGTTTTACTAATTATCGGATCAGGTTCGGTTTTGTTCCTTTCGGGTTCGGCTCGGATCAGATTGTAACTAATGTCTGAAATCGTCTAAAAATATATTTTTAAAACCTGAAAATTTGACAATCTTTTTTTCAAAATATATAAATTATTTACAAATCTAATAAAAAAAAAGTTATTATATAAACTAACTTAAAAGTATTCAAAATGTGTCATAGGTATGGTCCAGAAGTTTTATGGACAAATGATATTTGTGCGGTCCACTAAAGTTAGGGGCTGACTGGTGTAACCGCAACGTTTGCAATTGCGGCGTTTGCGGATGCGGGCGAATGCGGTTTTATGCGTTATTAAGAGATTTGGACAACTGGTAAAGCAGTTAAAAATTGTTGCGTTTGCAAGATATTTATGACTTGTTAACTACTAAATACAACAGTGATTAGATAATAAATTAACAATATTTATATTTTATATAATTATAATAATATTAAAAATCATATTATTATAATAAATATAAAAATTCTATTTATAAAATTATAGAAATATTTTTCTACCAATTTTTATAATATAAATTACAGTATAATGTATATATTTTGGTATTTTTATTATTTAGATTTAAAATTTTAATTGATTATTTTTATTTATATAGTTCTTTTGAAAAAAAAATTGACCCTACCGCAAACGCTAGTTGGAACCAACTTTTGAATTTTAGAGGTTTATAGTGGTTTAATGATGACCAAAGTATAAAGTTATAGCATATTATGTCGGTCTTATGATTCCATAAAGAAAACATTAGTGGATCTTAATAACGACCAAGTGAGAGACTGTAAAGAATATTTCCTTTTTCCCTATTATATTGTCTTATAGTTATCTATTTTCTATTGGAATATTGTTATTCCTTAATATATTTGGTGACCAATAAAATTGGAAATAAAAGAATAATTTATACTTTATCTCTACCTTGATAGACGCTTGAGATTAATCTAAAGTAAACCCTAAAAATGAATTAGGTTCTCTTTTCACCTATAAATACATATCTTTAGACCATCATAAGGATATTCTATAAACACATAAAGTTATAGGCAAGGCAAGAGAAACCTAAATGTTCCTAAGAAGAGATTTAACTGATCGTCTTTCATTCGAGATTCAATACATTCAGGAAGATTTATCAGGCACAATGAATACATGTAAGTCAATAAACATTCATATGATTATATTATGTGATTAACCTAGATATTTAAAGATGTTATGGTTCATGTAAATCTAACTTACATACGATACAAAAGGAGTATTTATTCAATAACATTTACATGCACAGTGTTGTTGAAATAAAAATAAGCAAAAAAACCATAAAACCAAGAACATTGTTTCAAATATGCTGAGAACAAAAACCAAAACATTCAAAATTTTAAAAGCTTGCAATGCAACGTTTGTGTGAGAGTGCTTTGATACTCATTTAGTCTCGGGAGTTGAGATTTCAATCTTTGCGGATGGCCCTTCCTCGGGAACATGTTCCTCCTCTCAACTGTTCGTGGCAGCAACAGGGGACTCACTTGAAACAGAGGCTTGAGCTTTTTCTCTTCTAAGCATCTTATCAAATAGTATGTTTGCGAGAGAACAACAATTAAGAATTGGAGAGAAAGATTAGGTTATTGCTCGTAGACTACGTGTATATATATATTGAATCAAGTATCTGAATGTGGAATTTAAGATGCATTGAAGGCAACCAAACGGTTTTACAGCTGTGACAAGGTTCTAAAAATTGGTTTAGACAGCTCCTAGACGAGAGCTTAGGCTGCAACTCGATCTTATCCGAAACGATTTTTCTAAATTTCGATTTATACGATTCAAATCAATTTAAATTATTCAAAATTGGTTAAAAAGATATAAATTAATCTAAATATATTAATTTAAGTAATAATGTTAGTATAGATCCATAAATTTGTCTAATTTCTTTTGTTTTGAATTTCTAATTTTAATAATTTATCACAATAATATTTTATATTTATTTAAAAACTAAATATTTCATATAAATGTCATATATAAAATAAATTAATACTTAGGTCACGCTTAGGTCTTAATAATCTACATAGTCGCTAATCCTCTATAAAGCGCATAGTTACTGTTGATTTCTTGAACATTGGCTCTGACAATAGACTCAGCTAGGTATCGAACAGAGATTGTGCCATAGGCCATAACTTGTCGGACCTCTCTGGGTCATAATATAAATTTACGAAAGCTCAAACAATCAGTAGGTAAGCCCAATTACTTTATTTGTCTCGCATTACTTTAAGACAACGGCTTTTCACAGTACTTCATTTCATTCCAAGGAAACATACACGTTTTAAAACATAAAGTGGTGGATGAGTGAGCAATTCCCAAACACGAGCCCACATGAAGGGGGTAACTAGAACCCACCCCGGAAAAACTTATGGCACCAGAAAAAAAGATCAGAGTCATAATTAAAACTAGATAAAGGCAAACAATTGCCTAAGAGCAACCAAAGAGTTATTTTAGCAAATTTTAAATTTTAGCAGCGGCCAATTATTAGGAATTGCCACTGCTGCCCATAGCCCGCCACACGATTATTCCCACCTCTTACACCATGACTTATCGCTTCTGCACACGCACACCAAACGATACCCTCCAAGAACAAAGACATTGCGACTTCATAACACGACAGGAAAAAATGCTACTCGATCCACACAACCTTCGGATATGGATGCGATGTGTTTCGCGCCCATGTACTTCTGGATAGAAGTCCAAACACATTCCTAACTAAAATGAGACGTTACCAAACAAACCCTCCATATACACTGTAAGAACCAAAACAAGAAGCGATCACTCTACCCACCACCCCTACGAATAAACTCTGCTAAACCAACTCACCAAACTTTAACACTACCACCGAACTCGGGAATAAGAAACCCACCAAGGTCTCTTGAGACCAACTGAGTGGAAATGCTCCACCATGACAATGAAAAGGACCACTGCTCAACAATCATCATGGAACGCTACCGCCATCAACTCTGCAATACCACAACAAAACCATAGCGGATCGCTCCAACACAAAAAAACTCGACCATCAAAAACACCACGATGGAGATGAATTTTAATCGATTTACTTTTACTACCACCTATTATTCTCCTAATGCTAAAAACTTCAGTTCGTGAGCTAACAAGATCATCACTAATGGTGCTAATGGACCAAACTCCAACCCTCTGGTCATCACCCTCCCAACCCTTAACCTTAAAATACTTAAAGTCTAAAATAAAATACATACCTTATCGCCAGTAACGGAGCAGGCACCACCAAATTGCAACTTCAAGGAGTGCAGAGCATATACCACGGAACAACCACATGTCTACCACCAGCTAGTAGTATGAATCTGCCGCACATCCAAGGCTTTGAACTCATCATAGTATGACTCATCTATCTTCAAAGATCAGAGCATCGCCTAGTGTTGTGGGCACGGATCCTGGAATGACCAGATGGTCGAAGAAGCTTGAACATTCCATTGTTCATTTTTGTGGTTTCCACTTGTGGTGTGGAGTTTGATTGAGCTCATGTTCTGGTTCGGCCTTTGGAACTTCAGTAAGTACATGACTCTCCTGTGGCCTTCATGTACCAAGAATATACATGTTTATATCCTTAACCAAAAGTGGTTTAGGACACTTACCCTGGTAGGGCATGTTTGCCACTATTTATGCTGCTTTAAGCAACTTAGATTGCTTTGCACATTGTGCCTCCTTCTGGTCCATTGGAAGGTTTTCTTCTGGTGTGTCTCTGGACTCAGTTTCCTTAAGACATGTGATAACGTTTTTGGACAAAAACAAGTGCATCACACCAGTGAAAGATGAATTATGGACCAAGTTATCAAGATTAGAACTTACCTTAGCCTTTACTTGAACACTTTCATATTCTTGTATTGATTTGGTTTTTCTCACGGGGCCTTGGCTGAGAATTTTATTGTTCTCCATGGCCTTCTGAACGTCACCTGCTGGTCTAGAAAATGGTCAACTTGGTGTTTCTGGTTTGGCAGAGAATTGGATTGCTGAGACATGTATCGTTGATTTTTCTTGTGGCACTACTTCTCTTGCCTCTCTAGACCCAAGAGTTGGATACTTCCTTGGGTATAGTTCCTGAATTTGAGAGGTTGTAAAATCTGTTGCAAACCCATACCTCATGACTTTCTTAAGGGTTCTCCACGTTTTAGTTAGAGAAACGCTATTATATCTCCAGCCACCAAAATCTGAGGAACCCTTAAGTTGCAAAAAGTCCTATACCCAAGGTCTATATATCCACGTGGAGAACCCTTAAGGAAGATAGGCACTTGCAAAAATAAGCGGTCGAGGATACCATAACGATTATTCTTTCTCAGTTGCAAGCGCCTATCTTTTTGGGACTTTGATCTTTATATTATAGAACTGAGAAAGAATAATCGTTATGGTATCCTCGACCGCTTATTTTCTTATTAAAACCCGCAAAACAAATTTTTTTGTCGAAGATATATCTTTGACCAAACCAAAGAATATTGACCCCTTAAGTACTTTTTCATTATAGCAAAATAATCCATCTCTGCATTTTCTCTCCCAAGGTGTTCTTCGTGAGACCCTTTCAGAATCATCAATTTCAGAATCGTCTTCTTCCAAACTCAGGTTCGTCTTCTATTAACCCTCCTCTTCTTCGTTCCCTGTCTCGATTTTCCATTATCTTTCTCTTTAACTTGCATGCATCATGAAAATTAATCGATTGCTTATTATCTCAATAGATCTGTATCGTCTTCCATTTTACAATCTACAGTAAGAACCAAGTAGTGATTTTGTTTTTTTAGGAACAAATTAACATGGGGCCGAAGACATGAGGAGGAATAGTTAGAAGAAGCAGACGTTCCCAAGGTCTAGAAGCAGAAACAAAACTCATTAATCTGGTCAGAACCAAAATCCGTAAGTTAAATAAGAGAAAAGAAGTTGCTATTGAAGAAGAAAACATTGAGATAAGGCATGAAGGTGCTGACGAAGAAGGAACAAAGGTTTCTCAAGATGTTATGCAGAAAGAAGTTTCTGAATTTAATGAGGACGATGATGATGGTGATGAAGTTCCAGAGGTAGAAATTGAAGAGGATGAGAATGTAATTGTTGAAGAACCTTCTACAGAAGCTGAGAATGGCATTGCTGAAGAACAGTCTCAGCCTACAGAAGCTGAGAATGGAGTTACTCAAGAACCTTCTCAGTCGAGAGAAGCTGACATGGAAGCTGAGAATGGAGTTACTCAAGAACCTTCTCAACCGAGAGAAGCTGACATGGAAGCTGAGAATGGCATTTCAGGAGCAGAAGCATCGCCATCTGATGGAAAACCAAATAAGAAAAGAGGACCCACAAAGATGCGTTAAGTGGCCAAGGATCATCAAGAGAAGGTTTATGTGTCATTCACTAAGCTTGGCGAACATGTAGGTCCTGGATCAATGACACTTTCATCGTTCCTTGGACCCCTTGTACGCGAACACGTGATGTACTTCTTGATGATTGGAGGAATCTTGATAAGTAGACAAAGGACACACTTTGGGATGAAATTCAGATATATATATATATATGCGCTTAAGTCTATTGTATAATGTCTTTGTAAGGATTATAATGTGTGGAATTTGCATACATTACTACAAGCGAGGTATGATTTGAAAGAAGAGTGGCAAAAAGATTCAGTCTTCAAACAGATGGGTTGTTTGTGGAGATCTGGAAAGTCAAGGCTTGTATCACAACTACGAAATGCAAAAAGTCCCATAGAGAGAGCAGCTCTGAAACCAAGCAACATTCGATATGTTCAGGTTTGGACCGCTTGGGTTAAGAGTAGAACTTTGTCAGTGTTCAAGGTGAAATATACAGAGCATTTGGTTTTTAAGTGTTTACTTCGGAGATTTGATTGATGAAATTTGATTTAATGATATTCTAGGCAAAGAGTGACAAGTACAGAGCACTTAGGAGAGCTCAGATTCCTCACACCACTAGTCGTAGAGGAATGAATCGTTTAGCTTGTGAAATGGTAAGTAACAATATATAATTATATTAGATCTAATGATAGAACAAACTGATAAGTAAAACAATATATCACTTGTAGAAAAAAAAGAGTGCAAACCCTAAGAAGATTAGCCGGAGCAAGGTCTGGATAGCAGGACACACTCAATCCGATGGTAGACCTGTTAGACCTGAGTTTGCTGAAACCTTTGTAAGGTTTCAATATCTGATTAATTAAGTTACTCTTTTTGGTATTGAAAAGGACCATAACTTATATTGTGTTTGTCTCAGGAAATAATAATTTCACTTGATAGTTAATAGGACTCCACATCCAGTGTTAATATAAAAGAAGATATTGTTAGTCAAGTGTTGGGAG
>CAJHQQ010006283.1:0-10511 GCA_905132885.1 Moricandia moricandioides | reverse complement strand
CCAGTCAGCAACAATGTCTATCAAAGAGGCTTGCAAGGTAAGTGTAATCTTGATTTTAAACTTCAATGTTACTGACTTGGTCCCCTCTATTGTAGGTAAAACAGATTTGAGGACAAATCTTTTTGAAGAGGGAGGGGATGATGTGATCCTGGAAAGCACCAAGCATGCAACCTTTAAGAGTGCATATGAGGTGATCATTGGACCGGATCACTAAGGAGGACAAGGAGTGATGCATCCCTAGGATGCTCTTTGGTTGATGGGAATGGATAATCCTTGCAAGAACGAATCAAAAGACTCAAGTCCTTCAAGGTGTGTGGATTGGATGGTGACACAAGAGGGATGGATGATCTCTTGATACTCCTAGATGAATGGTTTGGATATTACACACCAAACTAGACACCCTTAGGCTCTGGATATGACACACCAGACTCGGCACACTTCTTTTAGAGAGAGAGAGAGCCGCAAAAGATGAATGACTTGTATAGAAAAGATTGGATGATTACAAAAGGGTGTAGAGAACCCTTTAAATAAGAAACCAGAGACAAATCCTCTAGGGTTTTCGACATGAACCAAAAAAGGAAAGAACTAAAACTATAGTCTATAAGTTTAAAATGAAATAAAATGCAACTTCTCTTAGTCTTGGACCGAGAATAGCACTTAGGTGATGTGTAGACAAGTTGTGGCCTCGTTAAAAACTTTCCTCCTGGAAAACCTCGTGGGACAAAACCAAAAGCAAGGAAAAGAGCACGCACCCCATGTCTTGCCTAGACACTAACTCAGTTTGGTGTAGAGATGGCTTGAATGGTGATCAAGACATCTCGGATCAAACCTTGTCCAAGACCTTCTTGTTGTGGATGTGAAGTGAGTAATCCAACAACATTCTCCTTTAGCTTCTTGACTCTGGAACGAGTCATGGGACCTTCAGGAATGGCTAGAGCATCCTCACCGAGTGGTTGATGCATTGTGGCTTCATGTGGCTCATCTAGACCCTCCTTGTCCTCCTTAGTGATCCGGTCCATGATCACCTCATATGCACTCTTAAAGGTTGCATGCTTGGTGCTTTCCAGGATCACATCATCCCCTCCCTCTTCAAAAAGATTTGTCCTCAAATCTGTTTTACCTACAATAGAGGGGACCAAGTCAGTAACATTGAAGTTTAAAATCAGATTACACTTACCTTGCAAGCCTCTTTAATAGGCATTGTTGCTGACTGGTTTGGATATGTAGAAGGCACTAATCCATTTAGTTCCTGATTCATTACTTAAACCTGACATGTTGAAACAAAGCAAGTTAGCACATGAAAGTTTATCAAAGAGTAATAATCTTATCCCAAATTGGTTTTTGCTCGGTTTTGGCTTGTGTGCTGCTTCTGGTGGTGCTTCTTTGATGAGGATGAAGTCAGTGACTTCTTGGTGCTTATCCTGATCCAAGTCAGGTGGCTTGAACCGCTTGTCTTCCACATGCTTGCTCTTTCTTCTTGTATGCTTCCAAGCTTCATCATAATCTGCACATGGCTTTTTTGACAAAAACAAGTGCATCATATCTGTGTAATTGATAAAAGAACTCTTGAAAACATGATCACTTACCTTAGCATGCTCACCTGGTCGCCATACATAGGATTGAGATGTTTTAAACTCAGAAAGATTCAAAGATAGCCAATACAGGATCACCCGATTTGTAGAACCCATAACTCTTTCATCTGAGAAGGTTTTGACTTGATTCCAATTCGACGTGAGACCCTGATGAGTTAAGTTTCCATGGAAGTCGAGTTTGATGGTTAACTCCTTGTGGTTGTTGAGATATGACCCTCGGACTGTCCCTATGTCAAGGCTGGCGGCTAGACAGTTTCCAAGGTTTGATGGTTGCATCTTCAACTTAGCCAACAACCCATTCTTGATACTCTGATCATTATCATAGCTTCTCTTTTCCCAAATGGTAGATCTCAAAACAGTTTGACCTGTACTCACAGCAAGCAAATCAGGTTTCATGTTTTTCCTTGAGTTTAGATAGTTACCCCGGGTTGGTTTCTTTGGAGATTGTTGTAGACTAAGTTCCTCTGGTGGTCTCTCTTTGATTTGAGAAGGAAACATGAGTTCTTCTCCTGCTCCAGTAATCACTTCACCATTGACTCTAGTGACTCCTTCATCTCCAATTACATTTTGATAATCTTTGCATTGGTACTGAAGTTGATGCATATCTGGTGGCTTCCATATCTTGATATGGTCAAGATGCAAGTCCTTTTGATCAACTTCAAACTCCTTATGACCCCAACTTGTTCTAGCACGAACAGAGCACTCTCCAAGGGTGATAATCTTGTGGAAATATCCTCCAGGTCTCCACGAGTAGGTCTGTAACCTTCCAGCACAATCAGACATAAGTTCCTCTTGGGAAAGATCCAAACCGGCATGTCTTGCAAAACTAGCAATATCTTGATGATCAGAAGGCCATTCTCTGTGTTGTCTGGTTTGTTGGATCCGTGACTGATTTGGCTTCATTCTTCAGTTGGTTTCATAGTGAAACTCTTGCTGAGCTGAGGCGTGCAACCCCTTATCTTCAAAGGATGAGAAATCTACAAAATCCAATGTTGGTGCAGCTGAACTCTTCTTAACCTGTTTGATCTTGTTCTTCTGATTCAAGACCTCTCCTCCAGGCTCAAATACAACATGTCTCATGTCCAAGTCGTGTCTTGATAGTTCCACTTCTCCTTTCTTGTACCAAACAAAAGGAGTGAACAGAAAAGTACCTAAGAAGGCCCTTTGGAAATCACATGGATCAAAGACAATTAGTTGATTCATTCTACAAGCTCTCTGAGGTTCCATGGGTGTCTTCTCTGCTACCATGTGTTGTTTTAAAGGGACCATGACGTTCTGAACAGGCTGTTCTTCTTTATGAGAGGTATGGGAGGTCACCTTGTCTTGATCTTCTTGGATTGGCGCAACTGGTGCTGGTTCTTGATGTTGTGTTTCAATGGATGGACGTGTTGTGTTGGTCCGTTTGATTTGCTTCTCCACACCCATCATTACTTGTAACAATGCCTCCTTAACCTCTTCACTGAATAAACAGGATGGTTTATCTTCTTTAAATGGCTTAGAGACTGGTTCCTTTCCATCAAGGCTTTCAATCTTCTTCTCCCACTCAGCTTTGCCATGGAATGGGGGTATCTTGATCTTCAAACCAGCAAGCTCATCTCCCTGGTTCATCCTTCTCTGTTGGACACGCCTATGTCTTCTTGAGGATGAACTGAGGTGTTCATACTCATTGTCAGTCTCCTCATAACCAACATGTTCTTGGCGAGTTGCATGAGGTCTCTCCTCTCTCCTCTCTCTTTCTCTCCTAGTCTCTTGGTTTGGTAAGTGACTAGTGGCTCTCCTAATGTCTTCTCTAAGCTCTCTCCTGATGTCATTGAGGTTGGTCCTCATCATCTCGGTCATGGTTGCTACCATGTTTTGGTTAAGTTGAGCCGACATAGCCACCATGAGATACTTGTCCTTCCTGGCGAGTGAAGCTTCTTCTTCAGACTCGGTTTCCATGCTTCCTGCACGCAAAGGTAACCAAAATAACCAGTAAAAGGTTTCTAGGGAACAAGACAAGCAAAAAGGAAAAAGAAAACAAGCAAAAAGGAAAAGCAAACAAGCTTACAATGCAAGACAAAAGTGAAAAGGAAATCGGCAAGCAAAAAGGAAAAAGATTCAAGCAAAAAGGAAACACTTCTAAGCTTTTTCCTAATCACTCCTAAGGTTTTCTAGCACCCTAATAGCCTTAATATGCTCGTGTTCAAGGTGATAGACAAGCTGATGAGAACCTCCCAAGGATCACTCTGAAATTGGTGAGGGATAATCCTTGACTCCAATGGAACGTGAAACTCCAAAGAAACAAGGCGGTGGATCGAATGGTATGACACAAGAGATGCGGAAGCTCTTGATTTACCGTGGATCGTTAGGTCGCACAGAGGATGCGGAAGGCCTCTGATATTCCAACTCAATGCCCTAAGATATGACGCACCTAGACGACAATGAGGTTGACCCCCTGGATATGACGCACCAGGACGGATCGAAAAGTTCCCGAAGGAACAAAACTGAGAAACACTCTCAAGATTCCAAAAATATAACTCACAACTTATTTTATTTCAATGGAGATTACAACTTATTTATAGGAAACTAAACTTGCTCACAAAGCTAGTTATTTAATAGTCTAGGAAATCACAAAACAATGCATGGAGGAGAGAGAAGCTTTCCATGCAATTTATTCTCCAATTTTCGTCACTCTTTTTAGACAGCAAGGAAACCACTTGATTTTGGATCTTCTTGGGCTTGGAACTTGATAAAATTGGGCTGATTTTGATGTATAACCTCTTGGACCATTTTCCTGACCAAAACACAAGCAAAAACCATCACTTTTAGCCCACCTCGTCCACACACACACACCCATAAGCCAAGACTTCTTTCTATTTGTTTCTGTTGCTGATTCAGGTTACATCATCCCCTCCTCCTTTAAAAGGATTTGCCCTCAAATCCGTCATAATGTTTAGAACCTATGGCCATGAGAGTCATCTCACAAGATCACCTTGGTTCACTGCCTTCGGGTTCACACACCTAGCTAAACATTACGAAAGATGAAAGAGCTGTTTCGGTTAAGCTCTAGAAGGGATGATCTATTGGTTCGTCGTTGAACTCCCTTCTCTCTCTATTTTTTTTTTTTTTAAGAAGATGGGAAGATGAGAATGATGGATAACAGAAGTGAATACCGCTTTCAGAGTGGCTCTGATACCAAATGATGAGAACCTCCCAAGGATCACTCTGAAATTGGTGAGGGATAATCCTTGACTCCAATGGAACGTGAAACTCCAAAGAAACAAGGCGGTGGATCGAATGGTATGACACAAGAGATGCGGAAGCTCTTGATTTACCGTGGATCGTTAGGTCGCACAGAGGATGCGGAAGGCCTCTGATATTCCAACTCAATGCCCTAAGATATGACGCACCTAGATGACAATGAGGTTGACCCCCTGGATATGACGCACCAGGACGGATCGAAAAGTTCCCGAAGGAACAAAACTGAGAAACACTCTCAAGATTCCAAAAATATAACTCACAACTTATTTTATTTCAATGGAGATTACAACTTATTTATAGGAAACTAAACTTGCTCACAAAGCTAGTTATTTAATAGTCTAGGAAATCACAAAACAATGCATGGAGGAGAGAGAAGCTTTCCATGCAATTTATTCTCCAATTTTCGTCACTCTTTTTAGACAGCAAGGAAACCACTTGATTTTGGATCTTCTTGGGCTTGGAACTTGATAAAATTGGGCTGATTTTGATGTATAACCTCTTGGACCATTTTCCTGACCAAAACACAAGCAAAAACCATCACTTTTAGCCCACCTCGTCCACACACTCACACCCATAAGCCAAGACTTCTTTCTATTTGTTTCTGTTGCTGATTCAGGTTACATCACAAGCTAAACTAATGCACAAAGTGATCGACAAGATGATGCATGCGGCTAGGGTTCTTCTCTCTCTAGGGTTTTCGAAAAAACCAAGAAAGGAAAGTCTTAAAATTCCTTGTCTAATCTCTTATGCACACGAGCAGCCCTAAACAAATCAGTTCTACTGCTTATTCAAGGTGATAAAGATGAAACACGGATTGAAACAAGAAAACAAAACAAGAAACAAATGATGCTACATGGATGCAATAATCAAAAGCAAACAAGAAATCAAACAAGAACAAAAGCAAAGAGAGACAACGAGTACTTCCCAACCAAAGTTGCTCTGATACCACCTGATGCGTCCCTAGGATGCTCTTTGGTTGATGGGAATGGATAATCCTTGCAAGAACGAATCAAAAGACTCAAGTCCTTCAAGGCGTGTGGATTGGATGGTGACACAAGAGGGATGGATGATCTCTTGATACTCCTAGATGAATGGTTTGGATATTACACACCAAACTAGACACCCTTAGGCTCTGGATATGACACACCAGACTCGTCACACTTCTTTTAGAGAGAGAGAGAGCCGCAAAAGATGAATGACTTGTATAGAAAAGATTGGATGATTACATAAGGGTGTAGAGAACCCTTTAAATAAGAAACCAGAGACAAATCCTCTAGGGTTTCGACATGAACCAAAAAAGGAAAGAACTAAAACTATAGTCTATAAGTTTAAAATCAAATAAAATGCAACTTCTCTTAGTCTTGGACCGAGCATAGCACTTAGGTGATGTGTAGACAAGTTGTGGCCTCGTTAAAAACCTTCCTCCTGGAAAACCTCGTGGGACAAAACCAAAAGCAAGGAAAAGAGCACGCACCCCATGTCTTGCCTAGACACTAACTCAGTTTGGTGTAGAGATGGCTTGAATGGTGATCAAGACATCTCGGATCAAACCTTGTCCAAGACCTTCTTGTTGTGGATGTGAAGTGAGTAATCCAACAACATTCTCCTTTAGCTTCTTGACTCTGGAACGAGTCATGGGACCTTCAGGAATGGCTAGAGCATCCTCACCGAGTGGTTGATGCATTGTGGCTTCATGTGGCTCATCTAGACCCTCCTTGTCCTCCTTAGTGATCCGGTCCATGATCACCTCATATGCACTCTTAAAGGTTGCATGCTTGGTGCTTTCCAGGATCACATCAAGGAGGGTCTAGATGAGCCACATGAAGCCACAATGCATCAACCACTCGGTGAGGATGCTCTAGCCATTCCTGAAGGTCCCATGACTCGTTCCAGAGTCAAGAAGCTAAAGGAGAATGTTGTTGGATTACTCACTTCACATCCACAACAAGAAGGTCTTGGACAAGGTTTGATCCGAGATGTCTTGATCACCATTCAAGCCATCTCTACACCAAACTGAAGTAGTGTCTAGGCAGACATGGAGTGCATGCTCTTTTCCTTGCTTTTGGTTTTGTCCCACGAGGTTTTCCAGGAGGAAGGTTTTTAACGAGGCCACAACTTGTCTACAAATCACCTAAGTGCTATTCTCGGTCCAAGACTACATGAAGTTCCATTTTTATTTCATTCTAAACTTATGTTAAACTTAGACTATAGTTTTATTTCTTTCCTTTTTTGGTTCATTGTCGAAACCCTAGAGGATTTGTCTCTGGTTTCTTATTTAAAGGGTTCTCTACACCCTTATGTAAACATCCAATCTTTTCTATACAAGTTTATTCATCTTTGCAGCTCTCTCTCTCTTCAAGAATCCTGCGACAGCAACTAGCAAGCTTTATATGGTCCTCAGGACATGAACAAACACCACAACACACTGCCATATCAAAAAGTCTCAAGCTTTATATAGGGGAAGGGAGTTATCTTACAGTCAAGGAACCTGGGCTGGTTCCTTGAACCTCCATGGTTAACCGATTCGTGAATGGACAGATTTGGGTAGTTGGTTTGGGAACCAACATCTCCTTCTTTGCTTGACCTTCCCCTTGATCCCATCATGCAAAAGAGACCACCTTTCTTCATGTTTGATTCGCCACACCAAGATCCAAGTTGAAATCTTCCTTCTTCAAAGGTTTCTCCTTGGACAGTAGAGAAGAATGGCTTGGACAAGCTTCCACTGGTCTTCTTTCTTCAGGACAAACATGAGAGAGGAGGATGAACTGAGAATAGCTTCTGGAAACACCATGGATGAGAAAGTTTTCATCTTGATGAGCTTAAACAACAGGCTGGACAGAAGCTTCTTCATCAGGTTAGAAATGGCATGGGAGTGAGCTTGAGCTTGCGGATGCTATGAACCAGTTTCTGATGAACCTGGCTCTGATACCATATGAGATTTACAGAGTATTGGTCGTGTGTGTGTTGATCTAACCTTAACAGGTTCTGTCTTGACTTGTATCAAAGTGAGAAGAGATTGATGGAAGAAGTAGATTGCGGATGAGACTAAAAGAATAAGTAGAATAAGTAGACTAAGGAGAGATTCGTGAGACTTAGAGAACCATAGAATAATAAAATCAAGAACAAAGGTTTAGAACCCAGAAAAGATTAGGAAGGAGGAGGGGAAACCCCACTCACTCACTTAATTGTTTACACTCTGTTGACATGAAGACATGAATGATAGAGAAGAATAAATCAAGGCTTGAGGAACCAAAGAGGATGTTGACTAGAGGCAGAGAATCTTTAGGGAGAGAAGTCACATGTTGTGTTAAGGAGAGTGGACCACATAGCTTCTGTCCCTTTCCTACATTGCTGGACGTGCCTCTGCTCCTCCTCAGACTGTCCCTGCCATTCCTCAGTCCCTGGCATCCCTCAGACTGTCCCTCGCATCCCTCAGTCCCTGCCATTGCTCAGTCCCATTAATTTATTCTTTTCTTTATTCAAACTTGTCTGATTATTTTATGTATTGTCTGGTCTATATAAAGACATGTATCCAGAACTAAGAAAGGCAAGGAAATCATATTCTCTCCTTCTCTCTCTCTCACTCACGAAATCCCTCACTCTCTCTCTCCTGTTCTTACTATTCTTCACATTTCCAGCAACAAACTCTTTCTTAATCTCATTTAAACACTCACTAAATTACTAAAACTCACATGGTATCAGAGCTGTATGCTCTTGAGACCTAAATCTCCCTACTCTCTTTACTTACTTCCGCAAATTCTCTGAGTTTCATTTCTATTTTTGGCAAAGTTCATCTTGTTCTTCAGCTGTTCATCATTTCCAGCTCCAGAAATTGCCAAAAATGGAAATGTCTACTTAAATTGAGTAAAGGTGATTTCGACCAAGAAAATGAAGAAGGAGAACCTTATTCCAGTGACCCTAGAGGGTCCTAACTATCTTTTATGGTCAAGAGTGGTCAGAGTTACCTTGGGAAGTCATGGACTTTGGGACAGCCATATCATGGAGGCTGAAATTTCAAAGAGGATGGCTCAAGAGGATAGTCAGGCTACTTGTATGAAGCATGAAGCCAAGTGGGTTCAAGAGGAACAGCAAGCACTTGGAATTATACACAGCTCTCTGTCTGAACAGATCTTGGAGGATCATTATCACATCAGAATCGCCAAGAATCTGTGGGAGAAGCTTCAAAATATTTATGGGAATCTATGGGAGAGTCTTCAAGCTGTCTATGAGCAAGACAAAGTTTTCAGTCTTCTCCTAAACTTGGATTTACCCTGCAAAAGTCTGATAAGTCATATTATTCAAGAAAGGAAGCTGCCAAGTTCCCAAGGAAGTCAGCCAAGTACATTTGAGCTCAAGGAGTTTGAGTATCAAGTAATTGAAGGAAGAACCATGTATTCAGCATTCTGTGGTGATTCTAATGAAGGAGGAACATGGAGGAGTATGGCAGGGGCGACCAATTCTGATGGTCCAGTGACCAGAAGAGACTTTGATGCCTTTCTAAAAGCTGCCAAGGCCCTTATCTCACCCAAGGAGGTTGGTAATTATTCTCTTGACTCTAAACCCATTATTATAGATTCAGGAGCTAGCCATCACATGATTAGTGATAGGAACCTGGTTAGTAATATCAAACCTGCCTCAGGGAATGTGCTTATAGCAAATGGTGATAAGGTTAAGATAGAAGGGATAGGGAACCTTAGATTGTTTGATAAAGAATCAACTGCCTTGTATATGCCTCAGTTTACATCAAATTTGCTATCAGTGAAAAGAGCAACCGTTGATCTGAATTGTCAAGTTGTCTTTAGACCTGATGAGGTTGAGTTTCAAGACTTGAAGACAGGGCAGGTTATTGGTAGAGGGCACAGCCATCAGGAACTGTATCACCTAGAGAAGACTAAGATATCTGGTGCAACGCCTGCTCACTGCCTGATCAGTGCTTCTAATGGGGTTGAGAGCACCATATGGCACTCTAGATTGGGACATCCCCATACTAGAGCATTGAACTTGATGCTTCCGGGTATGGTGTTTCAGAATGATGAATGTGAAGCATGTATCTTGGGGAAGCATTGTAGGACAGTCTTTCCAAGGTCTAGCACTATCTATGAGAAGTGTTTCGACCTGGTTCATTCTGATGTGTGGACAGCACCGTGTCTTTCCAGAGAGAATCACAAGTACTTTGTCACCTTCATTGATGAGAAGTCAAAATACACATGGGTGACTCTGATTCAGACAAAAGACCGGGTGCTGGAGGCATTCAAGAACTTCCATAATCATGTGTCCAACCATTTCAATGCCAAGTTGAAGATCCTCAGGTCTGATAATGGTGGAGAGTACACTAGTCAAGCATTTAAGCAATATCTAGCTCAACATGGGATCATTCAGCAAACTAGCTGTCCTTACACACCACAACAAAATGGTGTAGCTGAGAGGAAAAATCGACATCTGATGGAGGTGGCCAGGAGCATGATGTTCCATACAAGTGTACCTAAAAGGTTTTGGGGAGATGCAGTCATGACAGCATGCTACTTGATCAACCGGATTCCAACCAGAATTCTTCAAGACCAATCTCCATTTGAGGTCTTGAACAAAACTAGACCATCTATTGATCATATGCGTGTGTTTGGGTGTCCTTGCTTTGTCTTGATACCAGGAGAGCAAAGAAATAAACTAGAGGCCAAGAGT
>CAJHQQ010006282.1:0-10516 GCA_905132885.1 Moricandia moricandioides | reverse complement strand
ATATGTTTTTCATAATATTCCAAAATTTTCTTTCAAATGATTTTTAATAAAATTTTAAGATTTTCATCAAACCAACAAATAATCGATCTTCAGAAAGAAAGATAATTTATGTGGACAATAGCCGATATGTTTCCTTCTTGAAATGAACATGAAAAATGCATAAAATCAAAAAGGAAACTGTTCGATATATCGTAAGTAAGTCGATATATGAAGACATGAGTTTACAGTTCGGATTGATTGTTAAGAATATAATCTGCACAATTTTTATTATTTTCAAATAATAAATGGTATGTAATAACTCTACTAGTTTTGAAAATGATATGAAAAAAAAATTATTCTATGACTCATATTGTTTTGTTGGAAATTTTATGATAATAATATCTGCTATTCTTTATATTGAATGTTATTAGTATGTTAAATTATCCAAGCGAAAATAATGCATGTTCATAAATTTAATTTTAGTTGTGGTTATGTATTTTCATTTTTATTTTTATTGTGAATTATATCAATGTATTTTCTATTTTATAAATTTCACTGTTGTAGCTATTTATTTTTAATTAGCTTTTTGTTATTTTTCTTGGGTAATAAAAGACGCTGGATGTTGTTCAACTATTATTAAGTACTCACCTTCATTTAAAGATAACTTGTAATTCTGTTTGAGAGGAAAATATATATGTTACACACTAAAAGACATGAATTTGTGATGTTCCCACATCTTTCATGTGAAAATATGAGCTTTAATAAGTCTTAACCTTTTGCACAAAAAAGTCTTAAACTTGTTGATAACCATTACTGAGCTTGCGATGACGATCAAATAAAAAAAGTACATTGAATTCTTATACTAAGCTTCTCACAAATAAACAAGAGTAATTAATCCCGTTTACTTTGTTTATAAACCATGGTCTTTAATGGATATCCCAAGCTTAGCAAACCAATATCTTGCAAATTTTTAGGGTAGGTTTATAATCCCTCTTTTTCATAATAATAAAAAAAGTTGATTCTAAATTTGGTCGTTTCAAAGTACAAGACAATTTGATAAGACAAAAAAATTGTGAAAAATATGGTCTCATTTAAAATCATAAATTAATGAATATTATATATAATTTTTTTAAAAGGATAGACCAACCATTATATTTTTTATATTAATTCACAATAAAATCAATTTATGAATTTTCTTAGAATCTTGATATTGTTTTTTCAATCTATACATACAACAAATCTGTAATGAATATATTGCATCGTAAATAGTAATTACTTTATTTGTGTAAAATTATTTTTAAAGTATATAAAATTGTAAAATAAAATTTTAAATATATAGTTTTTAAAAGGAAATTTCTTTGTTAATAAATATTTAAATGTTAAAATTTAAAAATCCAAAAATTATTATTTTATACAGTTTTACATGACGTTCTACACATAAATAACATACAAATCAATTTACTCAAATATTTTTGTTTCTTTTAATTTTTCAAAACATGGCTTAAGCCTAAAATATTTCTATTCGATTGTGACTTTAATATGCATATATTTAAGATTAAAAAAAATAAGATACAAGGATTTTTAATACAAACAAGAAATAGTATGTGAAAAAGGAAAAGAATATGATATATGTTTAATACAGAGGCTCTTTTGTCCATTTAAAATCCAATTATTTGCTTCCAAAATTACCTGACTCATATGGCTTAGATATAAATAAGTTTTATATTTTATTAATTAGGCAGAATCATCAACACTAAACACACAATAATATTATATGACATGGCCATTTAATAACATGTCTTTATGTTCAATCTTTTTTTTATATAAATATATTAGAGCCACACTAAAACACAATAATATCATAAGACATAGACCATCAATAACATGTATTTATGTTCAAAACTTGTTTTCATAAATATATCAGAGCCAAGTTTTGATCCTGGGACCTGTGGGTTATGGGCCCACCACGCTTCCGCTGCGCCACTCTGATTTTTTGATGAAAATTAATATTGTATTTACTTACCATTGATTTAAAATTATTTTATAACACATATGTTGAGATGTATTTTTATCAAATATTGAAATTTAAAAGTTTAAATTATAAAATATTAATTTATTTCTTTACAAGAATATGTTTTTTCATAATATTCTAAAAATTTCTTCCAAATGATTTTAAATAAAATTTTAAGATTTTCATCAAACTAACAAATAATCGATCTCTAGAAAGAAAAATAATTTATCTGGACAATAGCCGATATGTTTCCTTCTTGAAATGAATGTGAAAAATGCATAAAATAAAGAGGAAACTATTGGATATATCGTAAGTAAGTCGATATATGAAGACATGAGTTTACAGTTCGGATTGATTGTTAAGAATATAATCTGCTCAATTTTATTATTTTCAAATAATAAAATAGTATGTAATAGCTCTACTAGTTTTGAAAATGATATGAAAAAAAAATTATTCTATGACTTATATTTTTTTGTTGATAATTTTATGATAATAATAACTGCTATTTCTTTATACTAAATGTTATTAGTATGTTAAATTATCCAAGCGAAAATAATGCTTGTTCATAAATTTAATTTTAGTTGTGGTTATGTATTTTTATTTTTATTGTGAATTATATCAATCTATTTTATATTTTATAAATTTCATTGTTGTAGTTATTATTTTTAATTAACTAAGTAATTAACTTTTTTTTATTCTTCTTGGGTAATAAAGGACACTGGATGTTGTTTAACTATTATTAAGTACTCACCTTCATTTAAAGATAACTTGTGATTCTCTTTGAGAGGAAAATATATAGGTTACACACTAAAAGACATGAATCTGTGCTGATCCCACATCTTTCATGTGAAAATATGAGCTTAAATAAGTATTAAACTTATGCACAAAAAAGTCTTAAACTTGTTGATAACCATTACTGAACTTGCGATGACGATCAAATCAAACAAGTACATTGAATTCTTATACTAATATTCTCACAAATAAACAAGAGTACTTAATCCCGTTTACTTTGTTTATAAACTCATGTTCTTTAATTGATATCGCAAGCTTAGCAAACCAACATCTTGCAACTTTTAGGGTAGGCTTATAACCCCTCTGTTTCATAATAAAAAAAAAAGTTGATTCTAAATTTGGTCAGTTCAAAGTATAATACAATTTGATAAGACAATAGAATATTGAAAAATATGGCCTCATTTAAAATCATAAATTAATAATATTATATATAAAGTTTATAAAAGCATAGACCAAACATTATATTTTTTATATTTATTCACAGTAAAATTAATTTATGAATTTTCTTAGAATCTTGATATTGTTTTGTCAAACTATACATAAAACAAATCTGTAATGAATATATAGCATCGTAAAAAGTAATTAATTTATTTGTGTAAAATATTTAAAGTTTATAAAATTTTAAATATATAGTTTTTAAAGGAAATTTATTTGTTAATAAATGTTTGAATTAAAAAATCCCAAATTTATTATTTTATACAGTTTTATAGGACGTTCTACACATAAATAACATACAAATCAATTTACTCAAATATTTTTGTTTCTTTTAATTTTTCAAAACATGGGTTAAGCCTAAAATATTTCTATTGGATTGTGATTTTAATATGCTTATATTTAAGATTATAATAAAAAGATAAGATACAACGATTTTTAATACAAACAAGAAATAGTATGTGAAAAAGGAAAAGAATATGATATATGTTTAATACAGAGGCTCTTTTGTACATTTAAAATCCAATTATTTGCTTCCAAAATTACATGACTCATATGTCTTGGATATAAATAAGTTTTATATTTTATTAATTATGCAGAATCATCCACACTAAACACACAATAATATCATATGACATGGCCATTTAATAACATGTCTTTATGTTCAATCTTTTTTTTTTATATAAATATATCAGAGCCACACTAAAACACAATAATATTATAAGACATAGACCATCAATAACATGTATTTATGTTCAAAACTTTTTTTCATAAATATATAAGAGCCAGGTTTCGATCGTGGGACCTGTGGGTCATGCTTCCGCTGCGCCACTCTGATTTTTTGATGAAAATTAATATTGTATTTACTTACCATAGATTTAAAATTATTTTATAACACATGTTGAGATGTATTTTTATCAAATTTTGAAATTTAAAAGTGTAAATTATAAAATATTAATTTATTTATTTACAAGAATATGTTTTTCATAATATTCTAAAAAATTCTTCCAAATGATTTTAATAAAAATTTAAGATTTTCATCAAACTAACAAATAATCGATCTCTAGAAAGAAAAATAATTTATCTGGACAATAGCCGATATGTTTCCTTCTTGAAATGAATGTGAAAAATGCATAAAAGAAAGAGGAAACTATTGGATACTCCCTCTGTTTCTAAATAATGTATATTCTAGCATTTTTCCTTGTTTCTAAAAGATCAATATTTTCAATTTTCTATGTATTTTTATTAATGATTTTTAAGTTTCCAAGAAATATTAATTGGCAATTTTTGATTTATTGAATTGTTATTGGTTAAATTTTATGGAAAATTGTTATATTTTAACAAATTAGCAAATTAATTGTTAAATATTAATTTTTTCTTAATATGTGTGAAAAAATCAAAGTATGGATTATTTAGAAACAGAGGGAGTATATCGTAAGTAAGGCGATATATGAAGACATGAGTTTGCAGTTCGAATTGATTGTTAAGAATATAATCTGCTCAATTTTTATTATTTTCAAATAATAAATAGTATGTAATAGCTTTACTAGTTTTGAAAATGATATGAAAAAAATTATTCTATGACTTATATTTTTTTTTTGATAATTTTATGATAATAATATCTGCTATTTCTTTATACTGAATATTATTAGTATGTTAAATTATCCAAGCGAAAATAATGCATGTTCATCAATTTAATTTTAGTTGTGGTTATGTATTTTTATTTTTATTTTTATTGTGAATTATATCAATGTATTTTCTATTTTATAAATTTCATTGTTGTAGTTATTATTTTTAATTAACTAAGTAATTAACTTTTTGTTATTTTTCATGGGAAATAAAGGACACTGGATGTTGTTTAACTATTATTAAGTACTCACCTTCATTTAAAGATAACTTGTCACTACAGGAAAGTTGGGTATTAATAGCGTCGTAGTATAGCGTTTATTACAACTCTGCTATTGTATACCAACGCCGGCCTTTCTAATAGTTTTTATTAATCTGAAACGCTATGTTTGTTATCGCGGGAAAAGAAAAGAATTTAGCCGCGTCAATTTGGTAAGTTGAGGCGCCTTATTATTGCATATCAGAAAAAAGGAGCTATCGTATATGTAAAAAAATATTATTTTTAGTCCAAAAATATCTATAAGTACTTAGCACGAGAGATCTCTTGAAACCTCTTCACTTTTTTCCCTTACTCCTCGGTTTCTCCTTGGTTTCACTTTCAAAGCACGAGAGATTCAAAGCTCATCGTACAACAGAAAATCACGAGAGGTATGTTCTCATTCAATCGAATGATTCATTCATTTGATTTTGGGTTTTGATTTTGATTTGGGTTTCAATTTTGTTTGTTTCGGTTTCGATTTTGATTTTGGGTTTCAATTTTGGATATCAATTTTGATCTCTCGTTTTGATTTTACTTCAGAAATGGCAAGGACAAGAGGAGGAGGACAAGTTGGAGCTCGTCGGAGTAGACGTAATCAAGGCTTGGAGGTAGAAGATCCAACACGCGAAGTTGCTACTCCAACAACAAAGAAAGTGGCTTCTCCAAAAAAGAATTTAGTTAAGAGAAGAAGGGGTAGACCAAAGAAAGTGGCTAAGATTGGTGAGGAGGTAGAAGATGTAACACCGCAAGTTGATGGTAGTGACAATGAAGCAATGTCTGAAGATGAGGAAGAGGGTGAAGAAAAAGCTTGTTTGACTGGACAGGAACAAAAACTACAAGTCAAGAAAAGAACATACAAGAAAGCAAAGACTTTACTTCTTACGCCAACGAGAAAAAGTAGTAGAATCCATAAAGTTGCTGCTCAACGAGAAGATGTAACACCAGGAGATGATGATTACCTTGTAGATGTAACACCGGAGGTTGCTGCTCAACGAGAAGATGTAACACCGGAGGTTGCTCAGGATGAGATAGAAGGAGAAGCTTGTTTGACTGGACAGGAAGAGAAAGAGGATGAAGTAGTAGAAGAAGATGGAGTTGTCAATGAGAAAGGAAACGAAGAAGAAGCTAGCAAAGATGATGGAGTTGTCAAAGAGAAAGGAAACGAAGAAGAATCTAGCAAAGACGATGGAGTTCTCGAAGGGAAAGAGAACGAAGAAGAAGCTCTTGATATGGAAGAAGATGGTGGTCGCACTGAGAGAGGGAACGAAGAAGAAGCTCTTGATATGGAAGAAGATGGAGTCAACAATGCTCAAGATGATCAGATTCCTAGTACTGAAGGAGTTCAGTTACCAGGGGATGAAGTGAAAAAAAGAAATAAAAGAGGACCAACAAAGATGTGTAGAGTGGCTGAAAATCCTAATGATAAGGTTACGGTCACATTGAATGACTTTGGAGAGCATGTCGGATCTGGTTCAGTAACACTATCATATTTTCTTGGTCCTCTTGTGAGGGAACATGTTCCGGTTACACTTTCTGATTGGAGAAAACTTGATGCAGCGACTAAAGCAACAATGTGGGAAGAAATTCAGGTGACATAATCGTCTATATGTTTTGTTGATTTTCTGTAAACATGTTTGACCTTTGCTTATTGTGATGCAGGGGAGGTTTAACTTGCAAGAAGAATGGCAGAAAGCTGTTATTTTCAAGCAGTTGGGAAATTTGTGGAGGGCTGGGAAGTCAAGGCTAGTGTCACAAGTACGTGCTGCGAAGACTACTGCTGAGAGAATTGATTTAAAACCCAGAAACGTCCCATCCATTCAAGTGTGGAATTCTTGGGTTAGGATCAAGACTACCAAAACTTTCACGGTTAGTTATCTCCAGCAAATTAACTTTCTTGTTTATAGGTCATGTCTTATAGATTTAATCACTCATATTTTTATTGTAGGAAATAAGTAACAAGTACAGAGAGATGAGAAAAAATCAGATTCCTCACACTACCAGCCGTAAAGGGATGCTTCGTTTAGCTGAAGATATGGTAAATTTTTTTGATGGGAACATCTATAAAATTGTACAGATTGTTAAAATAACTTGTTATTGAGATTTGTCAATTTTTTTTATATATAAAAAAGGAGTACAGACCCAAGAAAGGTGAGTAGGAGTAAAGTATGGATTGCGGGACACACTCATGCTGATGGTAGACCGGTGAAGCCTCGATTTGTTGAGACTATTGTAAGAATTGTCGAAGTTGTTGTGTATAATTAATGGATTATGATTAGTGAATGATTTTGTGTTTACATGTTTGTATCAGGAACAAATACAGTCACTTGATAGTCAAATGGACTCAACATCTGCTGAGAACATAAGGGAAGATGCTGTGAGCAAAATTTTGGGAAAAGACAAAGGTGGAGGAGTTAGGGGGTTTGGTAGAGGGGTTACAGCTACTAAACTAGCATATCTGCAATTTAGAGACGCAAAGATTGCAGAAATGAAAAGTGAGATTGAAGAGTTAAAGGGCATGGTTCGAGACTTAGCTGGAAAGAAGGTAAGTATTTCATTACATTTGGTGAAATGGTCTTTAAGACATTTACGAGTTCCTTTTCCTTCTCTCAGAAAAGTAATGTTGATGCTGAAACATCTGAGAGTAGTGGTGGATTCAAAGAAGGAGTAAGAGTACAAATACTCGATTGGATTGAAGCAGAAGATGTTGTTGTTGGTGAAGAAGAATTCTGCTCTGCTGAACCGAAGTACAAAATTGGTCGTATACCAATTGGTTCTAATGCAGTGGCGATCGTTGTGAGGTCTGCACTAAGCTCAGTAGCTTCTCTCTGGAGGCCTACAACAGATGTGTTAACTCTTGATGAAGCTGTGGGATACAAAATAGCTTGGCCAGTGGATAAAGTGATATTGGATAGGGATCAAAACTTTTCAGACGATGTATCCATGGTAAAGTTTTCAAATCTTGTTTTCTTCCTACGAAAGATGAGTTTCTCTAATCATTAGTTTCTTACTTTTTAGCAAAGTAAGGAAGGTGAAAATCGCAGATGCAAGATATATGATTGGACCAATGAAGAGGACGAGGTTATTGCTGAAGGTCTCGTCTGTTCAACCAAATCCAAAGACATGGTTAACAATATACATGTAGGTCCCAATGCTGTTTGTGTTGAAGTTCTGAAGGTGCTGAATGATGAGGCATATTTGTGTAGGCCAACTGCTGATATGTTTTTGATTGGTGACGCACTTAACGAAAAGATCGCATGGCCAGTCCTAAAGGTTGAAGTCATGCCTACCACCGTCGCAGATGTAACACCTACTAAATCTGCAGCCAAGAAAATAGGATCACCTTCGAAACCATCCAAGAAAAAAACAGTGGTATGTGACTTAATGAAGTTATTCTATTTTATTTGTCTGTTGATTGATGTTCTATTATCTGGTGTGAGTTGTAGAGTCCAGGCAGCACTAGTTCAACCAGGAGTCCAAAGCAGAAGTGTATTTTCTTAGATTGCAGCAACTCTGGACGTAAGGTTGCTGAAGGAATAGTTGCTTCAACGGATCCGAATGAGTTGTGCCACTTTGTACCCTTAGGTCCAAATGCAAGCAAGGTGTGGGTTGAAGTGGCTAAGATTGGTGATGCAAAAGTATGGAGGCCAAATTCAAAGATCGAAATCATATCTGATGCAATAGGTTCAGTTGTGGCATGGCCAAATGATAAGCTCAAGCTCGTTTGATGCAGGAAGAGCTGTTGTTGTTTAATCTTATCGTGTGTAATATTATGTTGCGTTTAGTTTGAACTCATGTGTGATATTATGTCTAAGTTGATAAACGTAAACAAATATTATGTGTAATATTATTTTATAAGCCTTGTGTGATAAAATCCTATGCCTTAAAGTTAAATCCTTATACCATTAAAACGAGAATATAAAAACCATGTACTTTGAAAGATAAATCCCTAAACCCCAAAGCTAATACCCTACACCCTAAAGCTAATACCCTAAACCCCAATTGTTCTTGATTTCTGATTTTTTTTAATCAAAATAAAGGATATTGTAGTCTTATTTTCATAAAACTTATTAGTTAAACTTTTAAAGATAAATCCCTAAACCCCAAAGCTAATACCCTAAACCCCAAAGTTACCCTAAACCATATATACCATAATTATACTTGTTTTCTGATGTTTTTTATCAAAAGAAGTGATATTGAAATCTTATTTTCATAAAACTTATTAGTTAAACTTTTATACAATTTCACTCATCAAAATCATATACCCTAAAACATTTATACATACATAATTCTTAGTGTTTATGAAGATATAAGCTTAGATCATTGAATTTTATGAAACCTCATATAAAATATTTATATTTATAAAAACAATATTCGTTAAATTGGAATGATCATAGAACATTTTTTAAGATTTAATTTAATTTTTTTTCTTAATAACCTATTTTATATGTTAATTTTCTGATTTGAAACTAAATTAATACTCTAAGCCAATGAGAAGTAAACTCGAGGGTTGCTGACGTGGCCAGTTACACGCCGATGGATCTGTGTCACATACTTCGATCTGAGCCGTTCTTTCTTATTGGAGTAGGATTAATCGTAAACCATTGATTTTGTAAAGAAAGCTTTGATCTGAACCGTTCATTTTGGCGGCCAAAATTTTCAGAACACAACTCAGAACAGATCTTGTTCCGTCTCGCGAGCAAGAACAAACCCTAAATCCTTTGTCTCAACAGCTCTTCTCTCGATCTCACTTGTATCTGAAAGAAAGCAAATGGATAAGACGTGGATTTGGCTGCCAAGGTAAGACCTAAAATCAATCGAGCTCACTTGTATTCGCCGATTGAAAGAAAGCTAAGTACTTTTGTCTGATTCTTGTAGGAATAGTCATGAGTACTCAGAAGGAGCAACTAATTTCGTGAAATCGTCAGCAAGAAGATTGGGAAATCTGTCTGAAATGCTATGCCCTTGTAGAGATTGCCGCAACCTTAGCCATCAGTTATTAGATACAATAGTGGAACATCTGGTGATTAGGGGTATGGATAAGAAGTATAAGATTTCTTGTTGGAGAATTCATGGTGAAAAAAGAGATTATGCAGAAGACAATGGTCTTCAATATCAAACGGAGGCATTTGATTTGTTGCAGACAGTATTCTCGATGGATGGTGGTCCAAATCAGACGAATGACAATGAGACAAATGATGATGACGAAGCACCTGAGGAAACTGAATTTAAGAAGAAGCTAAGAGACGCTCAAACGCCATTGTACTCGGATTGTATCAAACACACGAAGGTTTCAGCAATCATGGGACTTTACAGATTCAAGGTTAAAAGTGGTGTGTCGGAGAACTACTTTGATCAGCTGTTGGTTTTACTTGAGGAAATGCTACCCGGAAGACAATGTTCTTCCCAAGAGTTTAGCT
>CAJHQQ010006281.1:0-10519 GCA_905132885.1 Moricandia moricandioides | reverse complement strand
GGCGCTTTAGTGATAATGCTCTGCTAATCAAGCCCTAGGTCTAGGAAAAAAACATGAACGAAGACCTGAACCAGATCCACACCAAAATACCAAAATTCAAATTGGATCAAATCCTCAAATATCTGAACGGTTCCTATATTTCATAGCTAAAATAACCGAACCAAAACAGAAACAAATGAATATCCAGATATATAAAAATATTAGTTTTATATATATAAATATAACCATATATATACATATATATAATTTTAAAAGTCTAATAAAAGTATCTTAAGATATTTGTAAGAAATAAATTATTAAAAAGTACATGAACTACCCGTAATTATGTGAAAGTGCAAGATATTATTATATGAAATATTTAAAATATTTTGAATTATCTGACATTTTAACTAATCATCTTAATTATTCAACAATATATCCAAAATATCTTATAATTTACCTGAGTTACCTGAAATAATGAACCAAAACCGTAAGCAAATGTGAACCAAATTTTCCGGTTCCTAATTTTACTATGTGAACCAAACTAAATATGAAATTATCAGAAAATAAACTAAACCAAAAATATGTCAAATAATAAATGGATCTTCTATCCTCTTACCCAAACTACCTAATACTCGAACCAAACTGGTACACAAAATGGCCATGCCTGGTCCCTACCATGGAGTCATGTTGTGTTATCAACAAACACAAATTAATTTGAAAAAAAAGCAAAGAAACTTAATAGCAAAAAATGAACTGAGGCAAATACTCGTTTACGATTTGTATATTGATTATGTGAATGAATAAATTTACAATCACGTTTCCATATTTATAATACACTTAAAACCCAATTTTTTTCCTTTAAAAAATATCCTTAATCTAAAAATAATAATTTTCTAATTAGAAAAATGCATATTGTACTGCGGAGTCTTCGGCCCGCCCCTAGATATCAAAGTATGTGTAATTTCAACTGAATCTTCCTCATTCTTTACATGATCATGATTCTATTTTTGTCATGCATCTTATGGTATGAATAGATATTTGTGTTAATTTTGTTCTTATTGATATGCTTAAACAACTTACTAATCCTCATAGATATGTTTCACAGTACTATTGTTCTTTACTTACTTTTACTTCTTTTCTCTATTAAGTTTTCCTTCTCAGCATAAAACACCTTATCCAATTTCTTATGTCATTTCATATGACCATCTCGATCTCATATTTCAGTCTTCTACCTTTCCTATACACTATAAACTAAACCAAAAGTGTTTCGGGAAGTTATGACATATGGAAGATGGAAAACCTATGTAAATGTGAAATTTGATGCTATTGAGCAAAACATAACTTGGAATACTGAATCTTTGTCTATTGAAAGAATGTTGGTGGTTGCTAGTGGATATTCACTATAATACAAAACAAATAGAATTGTTTGGTGTTGCTTTAGAAAAAGGCTTCCCTCTAAACCAAATGGATGTTTCCAATGTTTTTTTTTCATGGAGAGTTTGATGAAACGATACACATGAGCCTACCTCAAAGATGTACACCTCCTCTAGGTACCGTTTTACCTCCTAATCCGGTTTGTGACCTTTGAAAATCTCTATATGGCTTGAAAGATGCATTTTGCCAGTAGTGGATAAAATATTCTTCAATTATTCTAAGTGAAACATTACATTTAGTCTCTTGCCGATAATACATTTTTTTTCAAAGCTAAAATAACAACAGTCATGGTTCTCTTGGTTTATTAGAAATGACAAAATGATCACCAATAACAATTATGCGGCTTTGGTTGAGTTGCAGGATGTTCTTTGTTCTGAGTTTAAAATTAAGACATTGGTAGTGCTTATTTCTTTGTTGGGTTGGAGGTTGATAAATCTTGTACTTGTATATCGCCATGTCAACGCAAGAGTGCCTTAAATTTGCTTGAGGAGTCATGATTGTTAGGATGGAAACTGAATACTATTTTAATGGATCTTATTTTACATTTGACTAAGGATCTTAGAGCCCTTTTACCAAATTGAGTTGTGTATAAAGAGCTCTATGTTTGCTCTCTAACAATAACAAGATATAATATATTTTTTAGTAAATCGGTTGAGTCAATTCTAGTTAGCTCTTACTAATCATTTACAAGTAGCACATAAGTTACGCAGAGAACAATGTGACACTTGGTTTGATGTATCCTTTTGACATGTATTTATGCTTGAATGCATTTGCTGATGCAGATTGGCACATGTAAAGACACTCATCAGTCTGTCACATGCTTTGTGTTTTCTTAGGGAATTCATTGATCTCATCAAAGAAACAATTAGTGGAAATCAAAGTTGGAGCAACACATTAGCAAAGTGATAACAAATCAACTATATGATCTTCATGTCATGGTTTATTCACCTGTTAAGTTGTTATGTGATAACAAATAGAAATTCAAATTGCAATGATTCATGTCTTTCACGGACGTACTAAGACATTGACTATCATATTGTTTGTGATTAAATAAAGGTAAATCATCTCAAAACCATTCATATTTCTATTAGTAACCAACTTCATGATATACTAAGTCACATCATCCTGATCCATTCCATTCCATGTTGAAGTATTTTTCCATGTTAAGTCTTTATCTTCAACCAGGCACAAAAACTAATGACTTGAAGGGGCGTATTAGGATACTGGATTAGGTATATCAGTTTATCAACTGGTTATTAGATACACCTTTTAACCGTAAATACCCAAAACATATAAATTTGGATTGTAAAGGTTAAGATTAACAATGATAACAACTTTCTCGTTAATCATCTCTCCCACTTTAATCATGAATTGATTGTTTATACACTCCAATATCAAAGTTAGACATTATTCACATATCAGTGATATTTTGTGATTTGAAAAATTTGTCTAGAATTTCTTTCTATCTGCTAGTATTTTGCCATGTGTGAAAAACGAGAGGAATGAGATTGCAAATCTTCTCTGGTTGCTCACTCAAGAATTCCCTTTTAAGTATGAACCTCTCATGCTTGTCGTAGGAGTTCCAATTTAAAATTTATTTTATTTTCATTAATTACATTACAAAGTCTAAAAGAAGATCTGTTTTTTATATTTTCATTTTGCAAATCTAAAGTAAACTAATTGTGAATAATGAGAAGAATTATCTACAGCCTTGTAAAAATTATGTAAAAATAAAATTTTATCAAAAATAAAATCACAAAGTTTAGACGTATGTATACATAAAATTCCATATTGATCTTTCGACTTCATTAACAAAACAAGTGTTTGGTATATCAATTAAACATATTTCATTAATATATATGGATAGAATGATGCTAAATATACAATATAAATAATTAAATTTGTTATTTTAATTAGAATTCAAAATTAGAAAATCAAATTATATTTGAAGCAAAACTAATATTAAATATTGTAGCTGAAATTTGAATGTCTTGATCAATATCCTAATGATAGTTCAAAAATAAAAATAAACTTGAATAATTATAAACTTTGAAAATTTGTTATTTTAACAAAAATTGAATTTAATGCAGATTATAAGATGCAAAATTTACGGAGGTTCCAAAGTACTACATGCAGAGCCGTTCGTTGTGGTTGTCAGCTGTGGAGAAAGCCTATCCATCTAGAATGTCGTATATGCAAAAAATTTCGTCGATCCAAGTGTTTCATGGAGAGCTTCATCGTGGAAGTATTATCAGTGAAGTTAATAATCATATGTAACAGAATGAAATATTATATGATTATGTAATTGGTAATTAACCTAGTGTTAAAAAACTTGAATTATTACTACTTTTTCATTGCAAAACTAAGCAATCTATAGATTATTAGGCTGGTTACTATTGAAAAAAAGACTAATTAGACAATTTAGATCATCTTTAATGTAATTTGGTATTTTTGACTCTAAAATAGAGTAAATTTATAATAGGGATGAAGTTTACTCCAATGTATTCTTTTATAATAGCAATCTTTAATTATAAAGTAAAACTAGAAAATCATTATTTCTACTTCTATTTATATATGAAAAAATAATAATCTATATAAAAAACAAATAGAGGTGAAATGGAACATATTTACCTCTAAAATATTATTATAAAGACAAATATAGAAATGAATTGAAAATGTTTTTAGTCAAACTGTTTGACGTTCACATGATTAATTGATACACGTGTTTTTGTTGAAGTTAGTGTATTTGTTATGTTAATAACTTAATTATTTATACTCGTACAATTAAGTCATGGATTAAATCATGAAAGTTTTACACTCATAGTCACATTTTGAGTTTATAATGACACAAATAGTCACTTTCCACTTGCCAAACACATTTACCTTAATATCCATTATAACCTTCAATCAATCAGCTCTCTCCTTGCTTTCTCTCTCTCTCTCTCTCTCTCTCTCTCTCTCTCTCTCTCTCTCTCTCTCTCTCTCTCTCTCTCTCTCTCTCTCTCTCTCTCTCTCTCTCTCTACATTTTCTTCTTTCTCTCTTTATCAGTTATACTCAAAAACTAAAAAATAAAATAAAGTTTTGAGAAAAGAAAAAAATCTTAATTCATATCATCATAATGAATTTCGGTAACGGTTCAATACCTTCGAAGGTGAACCCAACACAACAACCTTTTTTCCAAGTGGAATGTCCCCTCTCTCCTTCAGTTCCAATCTTTGTCTATTGCAATCAAAGTTTCAAAATTTTAGGGTTTTTGCTTGATACAGTGTTACCTAGTCACCTTAACAAGCATTAATTTCAATTATTTGTAGGCAATATCTTTATCTTCCATCAATGATCCAGATCTCGGAGAAGACAAAGAAGAAGATGATGATGAGTTGGACAGTGGAATGGAGAGGATTCGAAAACAACTAAGGATATATCAGATATAGGTTTAGAAGATAAGGTAGATAAAACAGAGAAGATGAAGAAGAAAGCTTGGGGCTTGCTTGGAAGTTCTTGTAAAAGAGAAGAATGATTTGGCTTCTTAAGCGCAAATTCTAGGTGAAAAATTGAAATGCCAAGTCGTCGAAAAATCTGGCGTTGCCAGTTTGATGATTTATTCTTTTTGTTACATGAAAAGAACGAGCTCCTAAAGGTATAAGCTTTTGTAAGCCTATCTCTCTCTTTGAATTATCAAGTTGTTGAGTTAAGGAGTGAAATCCACATGCTGTGTTCTTTAATGTGTTAAGATTGTGTCAATGAATCTTAATGTTCAAATTGTTGTCCACAAAATCTCGTCCACAAAATCTCGTCCACACTTTTATGGTGTGGGTAGCTCAACTGTATAACCTCCCAACTCTATCTCGCTTACCTCTATGGGGAATAACTTGATGAATCATGTTGTATTTGTAATCGTTACATAGAAACAAGAGACCAACTTCTCTTAAGGTGTGATTTCTAGTGAGAAAGTGTGGACAATGGTCGTTGCTAGGCTGAGATACCCGCTTCTTATCTACCATACCTTGATAGAGTTTATGGATTGGCTAACGCTCAAAGACACAACTTGCGCAACAACACTCCGGCTGATAGCTGCTCAAGCCACGATCAAGAAGCTGTGGTGGGAAAGAAACAACAAAGTGCATAACTCCACATCATAAACCCCACAAGTGATTTTCAAAGAAATTGATCGGCAGATCAGAGATGCAATTCTCGTGAAGAAGCACCGCATACGGTTTTGAAAACTGATGCGGGCTGGGTTGAGACACATATAACCTCGAGACTGATTCCTTAGTAATTAATTGTAGGCCCTTTCTTGTTTTTTCTTTTTTTTTGGCAAGGCTTGTAGTTTTAACCTTTGTATTATGTAAGAAGACAACAACAAGAAGAAATATACTAAGAACAAGAACAAAAGTGATGAAGACAAGGACAAAGAAAATAATACAGAGGAAAAAAAACTTAAAGAGGCAAAGCTTTAACTTTATTAGATTATTTTCTTTGTTCGTATTATAAGAAGACCAAAAATCTGATTTTGAGTCTGTGTTAGGCTCCGATAACAATGATGGTATTGAAACTTGTGTTGACAATTAATATTTAGGTGCTGGTAAAACCACAACGTGTACCAAGTATATTTATTATTAAAAGAAGAAAAGATACAAACTAACTCTAGTATGTGTGAATACTTTCAGGGCTGGTGCTATCAATCAGCTGAAACCGAATACTACCAGGCTAGGATTCCTTATTATGGAAGGTAAGAAGGTTTCTTATCTAAGTATCAGCTTTCTTCTTGCATGTTTTTAGGATCTCTGGTGCTTCTGTTTCCAATATAATAGTAGCTCATGTGTAGAAGTGTGTATAAATTGATGGAATTTCTTTTGTGACTATAAAGTTAAAGTGCAACCGTTAAAATTTATGAAAGTTTTTGATTAAGGGTCAAGGTTTGGTTTAATATTGTGAATGCATAAATAAACAAAACAACTGTGTTGATTCAAACATCAACGATAATCTTATGAGATTGTACCATCCACAAATTATCATCCACATATTATCATCCACATGGAGATACATACATGTCAACCATGCTTATACACAAATAGCCATCCACAAATATCCATCTAGATAACCTAATATGTTTCACTTCATTAAGAGTAGAAAAAGTCTATAATTTATCTTGTTTTCCGTGAATGTGTCTTTGAAGTTGAAAATTGCTCTCAATGAAAAAAAGATAAAATGTGTTATAATGGATTGACGATCTATTTCCCCCTGAGAAGTATCATATATCACTAGATACACACAAACTTTTGACCACGTTCCACTTCCCCACAAAATAGAAGTTCGAGGTCTATATCCCCATAATTATAAAGATCGAACTCTATTTCCCCATACCGTCGACTTTAAAAACCGCAATACACATAAGTTTGGATTAACATCGGTTTACTGTTTATTATTAAACTGTAATCTATTGTTACCCAACATAACCCGTAATTTAACCGAAAAGATCCGATTAACACCTGATTAAAACCCGATTATAACCCGGTTAATGGTTCTAACCCGACCACCCTAAATCCCCAAATCCCCATTGTTCTTCATAGTAACCTAGAAAGAAAGAAATAGAGGCAACATCGATTTCTTCCAAAAACGAAGCCTTTACCACTCGATTTCAGTTGATTACAATGGAGACAGTCGGTGTAAACACGATTCCTTCACTTAGAGATGAATCAGACGACGAAGAAGAGATGGAGAGACACGCTTTCCGGGTTGAAGAAGAGGTAGCTGCATTCATCAACGAACCACCCATCCGACATAACATCTATCCTGATAGCGAATCTGATAGTGATACAGATGAGGAGAGAGATGGTGAAGAGGAACAAATGAAACGACAGAGGACAAGAGAGCGTTATCATTTTAGAAGAGGTGATGGGAATCTCTTTGAGGGCCAAGTATTCTTCAATGGAGTTGCATTCAAAGAGGCAGTATTGGATTACGCTTTGAAGACTGGTCACAATATCAAGCAGTGTAGGTATGACAAAACCAAAATTGCTTTTAGTTGTGTTGGTCGGAATGTAGATTCACACTGTCAGTGGCGTATTTTGCTCGAGTAAAGGATAACCAGAGAGATGGTATGTTAAAGTGTACAAGAATGAACACAGCTGTGTTCCAAATGGAGAATGTGAGATGCTTAAGGTCCATGTGATAGCTCGTTTGTTTGTTAATAAGATAAGAGAAGAGCCAAAATATTTCATGCCAATGAAGATAGAAGAACTGATCAAGGATAGGTGGAAGATCACGGTTTCTAGAGCACAATGTCAAGCTGCCCGACATAAAGCATTGAGGTGGATTGAGAAGGAGTATGATGCTCAGTTTGGTCGAATCCGAGACTATGCTGCCGAGATTATCGAGTCAAATATCAATTCTTCGGTGGAAGTCAAGACGAAAAGAAATGAGGAAGGAAAAGATGTATTTGATCGTTTCTATGTGTGTTTCGATGTCCTTAGGAGATCATGGAAAGCTACGTGTAGACCTCTTATTGGGATGGATGGCACATTCTTATGAGGGAAAACTAAAGGACAATTGTTAGTGGCTCTTGGTCGAGATGCGGATAATGCAATCTAGCCCATTGCTTGGGCAGTTGTGCAAGTGGAAAACACTCCAAATTGGGTATGGTTTGTGAAGCATATCAAGGAAGACTTGGGTTTAGAAGATGGTGATGGATATATTATGGTCTCCGATCGTCAGAAGGTAAGCTTAATGGTTGTAATGTAATTTTTTTCTAAATTTTTCTTTTCTTATGTTTGTTTGTGGTCGGTTTCAGGGACTGATCAAGGCAGTTCAGTTGGAGCTTCCGAAGATGGAGCATCGAATGTAGACACATTTACGGAAACATAAAAAGTAAAACATGGAAAAAAAAGTGACTTGAAGAAGTATATTTGGCGTCTTGCTTGGAGCTACAATGAGGTGGAGTACAAGGAGAATCTAGATAGACTGTTCAACTACGACTCAGAGGTGTATAGAGATGTGATGAAGACTAATCCAATGACTTGGGTTAGAGCTTTCTACAGGTTGGGAAACTATTGTGAGGATGTTGAGAACAACTCAACCGAATCTTTCAACTCCTCCATTGTTTGTGCCCGTGAAAAGCCTCTTATACCGATGTTGGATACCACTGCACGTCTTGCAATGGTGCGTATTGCTTCAAGAGATTTGATCGCTGAAGACCACAAAAGCATATGCACACCTTACGTGGTTGATATACTCGCTTTGGAGCACAAAAAAGCATCTGAGTGTAGTGTTTATAGAAGCACAAATGGTATGTGGTTGGTGAATGTTGACTCATGTTCTTACCGTGTCAATTTGGAGAATCGAACATGCACGTGTATGAAGTGGGATATCACTGGGATCCCTTGTGAACATGGATATGGTGTCTTGATGAGTAGAAAATTAGATGCTGAGGATTTTGTGTGTCACTGGTTTCGGACGACCACGTGGAGGAAGACATACGAAGAGGGCATAACACCAATGAGAGGAGCACGATTCTGGCCAACTTCGGAAGCTCCTGAAGTGCATCCAGCTCCTGAGCCAGACCAGCCTGGTCGCAAAAAGAAGAAAGAAAACAAAAGGAAAAAGGGCAAGAATGAGTCTCCTGTTAAGAAGAAACCAAAGGCGTTGAAGCGCACTATGCATTGTAGTAAATGTGTTCGTCTAACCACAATATTCGTTTTCATAAGAAGGTATGATTGCTTATTTATATCCTCTATATGGTTCACAATGTCTAAAACAATTTATTTTTCTAAATCATTATAGAATCAACAAACTGAACCATCACAAGGTGAATCCTCTCAAGCTTGATGACATTATCGGTGAATAGGAGAGGAAGAGCAAGAAGTATTTTTTGGGTTGTGTCTTCTCTCTTTGTCGGTTTATTTTGTTGTCATTTTCATGTATGAACAAGAATGCTTGGTGTTTTATTTCTTATGTATGAACAAGAATGCTTGTAGGTTACAATCAAGAATTTTATCGGATTTGTTTGTGTTGTCATCTTGTTTTAGTATTATTCTCATGTATGAAAATACCAACAATTTCATTAAACAACATCACAAGTCAAGTACAAGAACATACTACTTCATAGCACTAAACAACATATTATCAAATTGAATCCATCACACAAGCTTAATGATGACAAACCCAACAATACAAGCTATTACAACACCAGCACACCTCTTCTTCATGCTCCATTTCGCTTCCATTAACACTTCATCCGTCCTCTCAAAAAACTCTTTCTCTAGCTTCATTTCCGTCTTCTCAAACAACTTCTTCTCACCTTCTGCTCGTTCCATCATAAATTCTTTCACCAATTCTTCAAGATTACTCATTTTGTTCTTCAGAACATTAATCTCTTCTGACAATGCCTCATCCACCCACTTGAAGAAATGGTTATCATTCTCAAGCTAAAATTGATCAAGTTAGAATCTGAGTTATTGCACAATCAAATCAATAAGAGTAACCATTACCTTTTTTGAAACAACATAAGAACACCTATGGTAACGACGATATGGATTTTTCTCAGATCTTGACATCAAAGTCAATATTTCATATCCCCACCAACACTGTTTTGGGACACCAACGACCCTTCTCCTTGAATGCACCATTGACGACCCACTGAAGCTCCAGAAACATCACTCATGTTTCAATTTCTCTAATCTCTCCCAGAAATCAATTTCCCCAATTCAATTTTTTTAGGGTTCATTACTTTACATGTTCTATTGAACTCGGTTTTTTAAAGACTAGATTCGGGTAAAGATCGGGTTTTTGATTAGGTTTGGTTATGTTTAAAATCGGTTTATTTTTGGTCCTATACTGGTTCATCTAAGTAAACCATTAAGTCGACGGTATGAGGAAATAGAGTTTGATCTTATAATTGTGGGGATATAGACCTCGAACTTCTATTTTGTGGGGAAATGGAATGTGGTCAAAAGTTTGTGGTTTATATTCTTAACAGTCATGGGAGAAACTATTTTTTGTACTATAAAATTTTGCCAATGGACAAATTCAGGGTTTTGCGTGGTCGGGAAGGCCAAAACCAAGTTCTGTAATAAATGCAAAACAAAAGGGTAGTTTAGGAATAAC
>CAJHQQ010006280.1:0-10528 GCA_905132885.1 Moricandia moricandioides | reverse complement strand
ATAGATGAATTTAGGTGTGAGAGTGATGTAGAAACAGAGTATGGTCGAAACTAAGAGAAAGAGAAATGAGAGAGACTAAGTGAGAATCAAAGACGATGCAGTGAAGACGTATGAAAGTATGAGAGTGTTCTTGAGTATCAAAGAGGGTGAGTTCGTGTGTACCAGAGAAGATTAGAGAGGAATGAGGAGACTAAGAGAGTATAGAACCCGAGAAATAGTGAAGAAAGAGAACTCCTCTTTGCTTAGAGGTTTCAGAATACACATGGAGTGGCTTTATAGCCAGATTACAACTTGCCAACATATTAAACTATTGTTAAAGTACAGATTTACTAAACTAATATTATTGTAGGGTTTCTGATGCTGCCAAGAGAATGCAGCCAAGGTGAATCTCGACCAGAGGGAGTGAGAGTGACAGGAGAGAGAGATGGGCACGGTTTGGGTTGAGAGAGAGTGACAGCCGGCTTCATCCTCTTATGCACATGTGACTTTTTATTCTAATTAATTCCCAACTTGCCTAAGCTGTTTTCCAAACGGTCTGATCTCTATTTTAAACTTCAAATCTGCCTCAGAAAACTCAGCTGGACGAGTTCCCCACTTGCCTATGTAGTTGATGCATGTAGTCGATGCATGTAGTCGACTATATCAGCTCGTATGTAGTTGAGGCATGTAGTTGACTATATCAGCTCACATGTAGTTGAGGCATGTAGTTGACTATATCAGCTCACATGTAGTTGAGGCATGTAGTCAACTATGTCACTTGCCTATGTACACAGATGTTCTTCTCTTCTCTTGATGTCAATATTTTGCCTCCATCTCATCTCTCTCTTTTGTTCATTTTCATCTCTTCAATTTAATACTCCCCCTCAAGCTTGACCATAGGAGATCCTTGGACAAGCTTGGAACCTTGAAGAAGCTCCCTCATTAAAAACCTTAGCCAGAAAACCCATTTGGGACAAAACCAGCTAAGGAAAAGAGTAGAGTTCTTCAAAGCCTAGGGATTGGCCAGTGAGCCTAAGGAACTTCAGACAACTCATGGTGGAGTCCTTAGGCTCTGGATCGTGGCCTAAATGGTGGTGCAAGCGTGGACTCCATCACTTGCACACACCAACACCTTGGACTCTTCTTAGACCCCGGTTTGTGTCTCCCCCTCTCTTCTGACTACTCGCCATCTTGATAGGTAAGGATGGACCGGTTCTTTGCTTCATTGAGTCTCAAGTAAGGTACCTGATACATTATCCCAAAGGTGCATCAGTTCTTGAGGAAATGCACTCATCACACTAAGCTCAATAACAATTTAAGTATAAGGACAATAATGAATGTATTGAGATGAGTTTAAGGTGCTTCCCTTTCATAAGTATGATGGGGAGTGAACTCCACTTGAATTCCCCACTTGGTAAGAAAATACTCAGATCATGGAAGCTCAATCTCATGCTTGGGACTGAGAATAATGAAGGACCAAGCTTGTATTGGGACAGTGAGTTCCTTGAGTCTTCTTTGATCTGGTTTATGATGCAAGTGTGAACTCCACAGCTTGCCAATGGCTTGTGGCGGCTGGATCTTCAGGATTGCTTCTTCATTACCCCTCCTCTAGCTTGATCCAGAGAGTATAGGGATGGACTAAGCTTGGAAGTGAGCAAGACTGAGCTAGGACCAGGAGCGCATCACCCCAACAGCTGCGCTTAAGTCAACCAGTTCCTCCTCCCTTGATCTCCTCTCCACTGCCTAGAACAACTCTTCCTTGTGTGTCTCTTGGAACCAGGAGCTCAACAACCAAATGGCCTGCGCTTAAATCAACCGGTTCTCTACACACAAGTGATGAGAAGATCCAGCCTGGTGGATGGTTGGTCAACTTCTGGTCTGCCTCTCCATCAATCCTCCTTGAGGTATCTTCAAAGGACAGCCGTGTTCTGGCTCAACCAAGACTTATTACCATCTGACCTTCTCCAACAATCTCTCCGTGGTCAGGAATATACATCATGTGTAGGCTCTGAACAGCATGGGCAAAGTCTTCTTCTTTGTCTTGGATTGGTGATGCACAGTGGACACCTCTTGTGTACCTGAAACAACACTCAAACTCCAGCAAGAATTAGACCACACAAGAGGATCAGACCTTGGTAACTCACCAAGTCTGATCCCCAACCTTTAAACAATGCAATGGCAGAAGCTAAACAACTCATTCAGTCCTAAACCATGCATTTAATTCACTAAACGCTCAACCATGATAATTCATCAAGTACAAGACATTAAGGCTAATTTTTATGATCATTTAAGCAAACACAGATTACAAATGACAAAACAGTGACTAGAAAACTCATGTAATCAACCTAGACAATTCATGAATGCAAAAACAATTTATGGCAGTAGCTTAGACTAAGCAACACATCTAATCAAGCTACACACCAATGTGTGCAACAAATGGCTAGAAACTAACCTAGACCATCAGCAATGCAATACAAGACATACAACAGGCACTAAGCAACTCGCCTAGACCATACAGCACACAAACAATAGAACTAAGACAAGAACTAGACAAAACATTGCTAGTAATCTCCTAGAACAGTGCATACACAATGTTTAAGCATCATGGGACAGAAACTAGGTTCAAAAACTCTAGTAACATTAAACTGTCCCTAAGATACTAAACACACACTCAACACAACCAGAAACAATTAAAAACAATTCAACAAGCTCTTATTAGAGTTCAGGAGGTTAACTTACAGCCAAGGAACCTGAGCTAGTTCCTTGAACCTCCATGGCTGTGAATCACTTGAATTTGGAGTGTTTGAGGTGTGAATTGACTGTCCAACACCTCATCTTCTTGATTATCTCCTTCTGGTCAAGGAGACACTTCAAACCCCTCCTGTCCTCTTGCTGGTCGTGGGCTTTGTTGGTCAGAAACAGAGCTTCAGCATGGCTGGCCAGAGAATGATTAGAACAGCCTAGCTTTGATGCTCCTATAGTGACCTTTCTCCAAGAATGGTTTCTTCCATGGATTATCTTCAGCATTTTGGACCAGATGAGGTTGTTTGGTTTCTTCTTTGGATTCCTTGAAGTTTCTGAAGTCACCATTCCATTAGGGCTCTCCATCTTAGAGAGTTTTGACCAGTGGACAATAGAATGTACCAACTGGTTTACAAGAAACAGAACTTGAATCTGGACTTTGATGAAGCTTGCTGGACTGAGCTGAAGCTTTCTAGGGGTTTCAAAGACTGATATACACTCTTATCTTCAGTACTGGTGAGGTTCTTCCCTCCTGGAAAATCTTTGGACCAGTGGATAAAGAGTTGTATCCAAGAAGATTATGAACAGAAAAACTTTCCTTTTCTTTTTAAAGGGAATTTGCGGAAGTAATGAGGTCTTCAAGAGCTTTTATGCTCTGGACAGTCAAGATACTCGCAAGAACAGACCTAATATCCACTGGATAAAAGAGTGTTCCTCAAGATATGCAAGAACTAATCGGATAGAATGAAAGGGAGAAGAGTGTAGAGAGTATTTGCGGAAGAAAGTATGATGTTTAGGAGCTTATGGCTCTGATACCATGTGAGAATAGATAAAACAGAGTGTGAGAGTGGTGTAGAGACAGAGTATGGTCGAAACTAAGAGAAAGAGAATGAAGAGATTAAGTGAGAATCAAAGAGAATGCAGTGAAGAGTATGAAAGTATGAGAGTGTTCTTGAGTATCAAAGAGGGTGAGTTCGTGTGTAACCAGAGAGATTAGAGATAATGAGAGACTAAGAGAGTATAGAACCAGAGAATAGTGAAGAAAGAGAACTCCTCTTTGCTTAGAGGTTTCAGAATACACATGGAGTGGCTTTATAGCCAGATTACAACTTGCAACATATTAAACTATTGTTAAAGTACAGATTTACTAAACTAATATTATTGTAGGGTTTCTGATGCTGCCAAGAGGATGCAGCCAAGGTGAATCTCGACCAGAGGGAGTGAGAGTGACAGGAGAGAGAGATGGGCACGGTTTGGTTGAGAGAAAGTGACAGCCGGCTCATCCTCTTATGCACATGTGACTTTTATTCTAATTAATTCCCAACTTGCCTAAGCTGTTTCCAACGGTCTGATCTCTATTTTAAACTTCAAATCTGCCTCAGAAAACTCAGCTGGACGAGTTCCCCACTTGCCTATGTAGTTGATGCATGTAGTCGATGCATGTAGTCGACTATATCAGCTCGTATGTAGTTGAGGCATGTAGTTGACTATATCAGCTCACATGTAGTTGAGGCATGTAGTTGACTATATCAGCTCACATGTAGTTGAGGCATGTAGTCAACTATGTCACTTGCCTATGTACACAGATGTTCTTCTCTTCTCTTGATGTCAATATTTTGCCTCTATCTCATCTCTCTCTTTTGTTCATTTTCATCTCTTCAAGTTAACAAACATTGTCTTGTATCTCTCGGTTTAGACCACAAAGGAACCTTGACATGGTTGCTTCTCTATCCTCTGATATGTTAGCCCTCAGCATGAGTAACTCCATCTCCTGGTAATACTCCTCCACTGATCTTGAACCTTGGGTAAGTTTCCTCAGCCGGTGGTGCAAGTCTCTAAGGTAATGGCTTGGAACAAACCTCTTGCGCATGATTGACTTCATCTCTGTCCAAGTCTGTACTGGTTCCTCTCCATTCCTCATACGAGTTGTGAGGTACTGATCCCACCAACTCAAGGCATAGTCATAGAACTCAGTGGCAGCAATCTGAATCTTCTTGTGGTTTGTGTACTGCTTGCACTGAAAGACTAGCTCAATCTTCTTCTCCCACTCAAGATAGGCATCCGGATCAGCTTTGCCATGGAATGGGGGTATCTTGATCTTCAAACCAGCAAGTTCATCTCCCTGGTTCATTCTTCTCTCTTGGACACGCCTAGGTCTTCTAGAGGATGAGCTGAGGTGTTCATACTCATCATCAGTCTCCTCATAACCATCAGGTTCTTGGCGAGTTGCTTGGCGAGTTGCTTGCGGTCTCTCTTCTCTCCTAGTCTCTTGGTTTGGCAAGTGACTAGTAGCTCTCCTGATGTCTTCTCTAAGCTCTCTCCTGATGTCATTGAGATTGGTCCTCATCATCTCGGTCATGGTTGCCACCATACTCTGGTTGAGTTGATTTGTCATAGCTTCCATGAGGAGTTTGTTCCTCCGGACGAGATCAGCTTCTTCTTCAGACTCGGACACCATGTTTCCTGCTCAAAGATAAACAAGACAACCAGTAAAAGGTTTCTAGGGAAGAAGACAAGCAAAAAGGAAAAAGAAAACAAGCAAAAAGGAAAAGAAACAAGCTTGTTGTGCAAGACAAAAGTAAAAAGGATACTCGGCTAAGTAAAAAGGAAATGGTCAAGCAAAAAGGAAAAACTTCTTCCTAATCTCTTCTAAGGTTTTCTAACACCCTAATAGCCTCAACCTACTCGTGTTCAAGGTGATAACAAGTTAAACAAATGCACAAAGTAATCGACAAAGAGGATGCATGCGGCTAGGGTTACTCTCTCTCTAGGGTTTCCGCAAAAACCAATTAAGGAAAGTTTCAAAGTTCTTGTCTAATCTCTTATGCAATCACGAGCAGCCCTAGTTAGATGAGTTCTACTGCTTATTCAAAAAAGATAAAGATGAGACACGGATGAAACAACAAGAAAAGCAAGAGAGGGTAACGAGTACTTCCCAACCAAAGTTGCTCTGATACCACTTGATGCGTCCCTAGGATGCTCTTTGGTTGATGGGAATGGATAGATCCTTGCAAGAACGAATCAGAGACTCAAGTCCTTCAAGGCGTGTGGATTGAATGGTGACACAAGAGGGATGGATGATCTCTTGATACTCCTAGATGAATAACTTGGATATGACACACCAAACTAAACACCATTAGGTCTCTGGATACTACACACCAGAACTCGACACACTTTCTAGAGAGAGAGCCGTCAAGATGAATGATACTTGTTTATTAAAAGGCTGGATGAGTACAAGAGGGTGTAGAGACCTCTTTAAATAAGAAACCAGAGACATACCCTCTAGGGTTTCGACAATGATCAAAAAAAGGAAACTAAAGTTTAACATAAGCTTTTAAATGAAATGAAATAAAAAATGTAACTTCTATAGTCTTGGACCGAGATAGGACTTAGGTGATGTGAAGACAAGTTGTGGCCTCGTTAAAAACCTTCCTCCGGAAAACCTCGTGGGACAAAACCAAAAGCAAGGAAAAGAGCACACACCCCATGTCTTGCCTAGACACTAACTCAGCTTGATGTAGAGATGGCTTGAATGGTGATCAAGACATCTCGGATCAGACCTTCTCCAAGACTTTGTTGTTGTGGATGTGAAGTGAGTAATCCAACAACATTCTCTTTAAGCTTCTTGACTCTGGAACGAGTCATGGGACCTTCAGGAATGGCTAGAGCATCATCACCAAGTTGTTGGTGCAATGTGGCTTCAAGTGGCTCATCTAGACTCTCCTTGTTCTCCTTAGTGATCCGGTCCATGATCACATCAGATTCATTCTGGTTTTATTAGTATCAAGAATAAATTCTCAAATCTCCAAACAGGACAAACTGGAATCACTTCGGTTAAAAGTGGGATAACTTCTTCATTATAACTCCTATGATCTTGAGTCAACTTCAGGGTGATTCGACACTGATTTATGAGTCCAAATCAAGATTCTTACATCGTGATTCATTCTGGTTTTATTAGTATCAGGAAGAAATTGCCAAATCTCCAAACATGGCAAACTGGAATCACTTCGGTTAAAAGTGGGATAACTTCTTCATCATAACTCCAATGATATTGATTCAACTTCAGGGTGATTCTACACTGATCAATGAGTCCAAATCAAGCTTCTTACATCGTGATTCATTCTGGTTTTATTAGTATCATGAATAAATTCCCAAATCTACAAACAGGGCAAACTGAAATCACTTCGGTTAAAAGTGGGATAACTTCTTCATCATAAGTCCAATGATATTGATTCAACTTCGGGATGATTCTAAACTGATTTATGAGTCCAGATCAAGTTTCTTACATCGTGATTCATTCTGGTTTTATTTGTATCAAGAAGAAATTGCCAAATCTCCAAACATGGCAAACTGGAATCACCTCGGTTAAAAGTGGGATAACTTCTTCATCATAACACCAATGATATTGATTCAACTTCAGGATGATTCTACACTGATTTATGAGTCCAAATCAAGCTTTTTACATCGTGATTCATTCTGGTTTTATTTGTATCAAGAAGAAATTGCCAAATCTCCAAACAGGGCAAACTGGAATCACTTCGGTTAAAAGTGGGATAACTTCTTCATCATAACTCCAATGATATTGATTCAACTTCAGGGTGATTCTACACTGATTAATGAGTCCAAATCAAGCTTCTTACATCGTGATTCATTCTGGTTTTATTAGTATCAAGAATAAATTCCCAAATCTCCAAACAGGGCAAACTGGGATCACTTCGGTTAAAAGTGGGATAACTTCTTCATCATAACTCCTATGATCTTGAGTCAACTTCAGGGTGATTGGACACTGATTTATGAGTCCCAATCAAGCTCCTTACATCGTGATTCATTCTAATTTTATTATTATCAAGAATAAATTCCCAAATCTCAAAAAAGGGCAAACTCGAATCACTTCGGTTAAAAGTGGGATAACTTCTTCATCATAAGTCCAATGATATTGATTCAACTTCAGGATGATTCTAAACTGATTTATGAGTCCAGATCAAGTTTCTTACATCGTGATTCATTCTGGTTTTATTTGTATCAAGAAGAAATTGCCAAATCTCCAAACAGGGTAAACTGGAATCACTACGGTTAGAAGTGGGATAACTTCTTCATCATAAGTCTAATTGATGCGTCCCTAGGATGCTCTTTGGTTGATGGGAATGGATAGATCCTTGCAAGAACGAATCATAGACTCAAGTTCTTCAAGGCGTGTGGATTGAATGGTGACACAAGAGGGATGAATGATCTCTTGATACTCCTAGATGAATGATTTGGATATGACACACCAAACTAAACACCCTTAAGTCTCTGGATATGACACACCAGAACTCGGCACACTTTCTAGAGAGAGAGAGCCGTCAAGATGAATGTTACTCGTTTATTAAAAGACTGAATGAATACAAGAGGGTGTTGAGACCTCTTTAAATAAGAAACCAGAGACATGCCTCTAGGGTTTCGACAATGAATCAAAAAAAGGAAACTAGAGTTTAACATAAGCTTTTAAATGAAATGAATAAAAATGTAACTTCTATAGTCTTGGACCGAGAATAGCACTTAGGTGATGTGTAGACAAGTTGTGGCCTCGTTAAAAACCTTCCTCCTGGAAAACCTCGTGGGACAAAACCAAAAGCAAGGAAAAGAGCACGCACCCCATGTCTTGCCTAGACACTAACTCAGTTTGGTGTAGAGATGGCTTGAATGGTGATCAAGACATCTCGGATCAAACCTTGTCCAAGACCTTCTTGTTGTGGATGTGAAGTGAGTAATCCAACAACATTCTCCTTAAGCTTCTTGACTCTGGAACGAGTCATGGGACCTTCAGGAATGGCTAGAGCATCATCACCAAGTTGTTGGTGCAATGTGGCTTCATGTGGCTCATCTAGACTCTCCTTGTTCTCCTTAGTGATCCGGTCCATGATCACCTCAAATGCACTCTTAGATGTTGCATCCTCAAGCTCTTCAGGTTCAGGTTCAAGCTTCCATTCTTTGGTGCTTTCCATGATCACATCATCCCCTCCCTCTTCAAAAAGATTTGTCCTCAAATCTGTTTTATCTGATATATTGAAACAAAACAAGTTAGCACATGAAAGTTTATCAAAGAGTAATAATCTTATCCCAAATTGGTTTTTGCTCGGTTTTGGCTTGTGTGCTGCATCTGGTGGTGCTTCTTTGATGAGGATGAAGCCAAGTGACGTCTTGGTGCTTATCCTGATCCAAATCAGGTGGCTTGAACCGCTTGTCTTCCATATGCTTGTTCTTCTTCTTGGATGCTTCCAAGCTTCATCATAATCTGCACATGGCTCTTTTGACAAAAACAAGTGAAAAACGTGACCAGACCTTAACTTGCCTTGCAAACCAAGAAAGGTCGAAGTTAGGTTGTACGGACACAACCTGTACGGACCACTCCAAACTTAAACATCTGGATACCACTTCTCTTGTTATCTCTTCTTCTCCTCTTTGCCATTCATGTCTTCATGTCAACATCAAAGAGTAATAATCTTATCCCAAATTGGTTTTTGCTCGGTTTTGGCTTGTGTGCTGCTTCTGGTGGTGCTTCTTTGATGAGGATGAAGCTAGTGACGTCCTGGTGCTTATCCTGATCCAAATCAGGTGGCTTGAACCGCTTGTCTTCCACATGCTTGTTTTTTCTTCTTGTATGCTTCCAAGCTTCATCATAATCTGCACATGGCTCTTTTGACAAAAACAAGTGCATCATATCTGTGTAATTGATAAAAGAACTCTTGAAAACATGATCACTTACCTTAGCATGCTCACCTGGTCGCCATACATAGGATTGAGATGTTTTAAACTCAGAAAACTTCAAAGATAGCCAATACAGGATCACCCGATTTGTAGAACCCATAACTCTTTCATCTGAGAAGATTTGGACTTGATTCCAAATCGACGTGAGACCCTGATGAGTTAAGTTTCCATGGCAGTCGAGTTTGATGGTTAATTCCTTGTGGTTGTTGAGATATGACCCTCGGACTGTCCCTATGTCAAAGCTGGCGGCTAGACAGTTTCCAAGGTTTGATTGTGCATCATCAACTTAGCCAACAACCCATTCTTGATACTCTGATCATTATTATAGCTTCTCTTTTCAAAAATGGTAGACCTCAAAACATTTTGACCTGTACCCCCAGCAAGCAAATCAGGCTTCATGTTTTTCTTTGAGTTTAGATAGTTACCCCGGGTTGGTTTCCTTGGAGATGGTTGTAGACTAAGTTTATCTGGTGGTTTCTCTTGGATTTGAGAAGAAAACATGAGTTCTTCTCCTGCTCCAGTAATCACTTCACCATTGACTCTAGTGAACTCTTCATCTCCAATTACATTTTGATAATCTTTGCATTGGTACTGAAGTTGATGCATATCTGGTGGCTTCCATATCTTGATATGGTCAAGATGCAAGTCCTTTTGATCAACTTCAAACTCCTTATGACCCCAACTTGTTCTAGCACGAACAGAGCACTCTCCAAGGGTGATAATCTTGTGGTAATATTCTCTAGGTCTCCACGAGTAGGTCTGTAAGCTTCCAGCACAATCAGCTATAAGTTTCTCTTGGGAAAGATCCAAACCGACATGTTTTGCAAAACTAGCAATATCTTGATGATCAGGAGGCCATTTTCTGCGTTGTCTGGTTTGTTGGATCCGTGACTGATTTGGCTTCATTCTCCAGTTGGTTTCATAGTGAAACTCTTGCTGAGCTGAGACGTGCAACCCCTTATCTTCAGAGGATGAGAAATCTACAAAATCAAATGTTGGTGCAGCTGAACTCTTCTTAATCTGTTTGATCTTGTTCTTCTGATGCAAGACCTCTCCTCCA
>CAJHQQ010006279.1:0-10531 GCA_905132885.1 Moricandia moricandioides | reverse complement strand
CTCATCTAAACTCTCCTCATTGTCCTCCTTAGTGATCCGGTCCATGATCACATCAGTTCTGAACCAAGAAAGTGAGGAAGAGTTACTTGGCCAAACCACCATCACTCCAACCACCTTCATTTACTCAGCTGTCTTCTACAACAACTAATTTACTTATGTTTTTGTCTTATTTCTTTTCCCTAAGTGCTCATGCACAAAACTATACAAGTCCAAGGCTGTCATGCACGAAATTGTCCGTTATTTTCCTTTAAAACTCTGTTTGTTTCATTTGGAAGACCAATCATCATTTTATCAAAAACTCATTTCTCTTTGGTGATTCATTTGTTCTTAGAACAACTTGATTGTGGAGGCGTGTGAACCCAAAACAATCAACGAGCTCTCAATCTGACTGGTGTGTCAAATCCAGAGTGAGAGAGTGAAGAATCTGAGGTCTTTTCCGCAACCCTCAGTGTTTCAATCGATCAAATCCTTTCAACCCATTCTATCCATAAACCCTAATTCGTCCATCAAGCCAATATCCATCAAAAACCATCTTTCAATCTGTTACAGAGTAGATCCAACCAAAATCAGAGTGGAAATCCTTTGGGAAAAAGTCATTAGACTCTCCACAAGGTTTATGGCAACTCATCCAATTTGAGCCGAGTGTATGAGCTCAAGAAGGCCATAAACAACCTGTCTCAGGAGGAGATGGAGTTTACCTGAGCCACTTTGGAAAGTTCAGATCCCTTTGGCTGAGCTTGATATGCTAAGACCATCTACAACAGACCCAAACATACTCAATGAAAGAAGAGAGCAAGACAAGGTGTTTGGGCTGCTCCTCACTCTTCATCCAGCATTCAATGATCTAGTGAAGCACATACTGAGGTCAGACAAGCTGCCATCTCTGGAAGAAGTGTGCTCCCAAATTCAAAAGGAACAAGGGTCACACGATTTGTTTGAAGGAAAGGAGTCTCTTTCCCTTGCCAATCAAGCAGCTGCTTCTCCTCAGTCACCAAAGACTTATTACAAGAAGGAGGAGAGAAAAGGAATCAGATGTGAGCACTGCAAACGAGATGGTCATACCAAGGAGAAGTGTTGGGACCTTCACCCACACCTCAAACCTTCTAAGTTCAGATGAACCATGGCCATGGAGGTTCAAGGAACTAGCTCAGGTATCCTTGGTTGTAAGTTAACCTCCTAAACTTCAATAAGAGCTTGTTTAATTGTTTTAAGTTGTATTCTGGTTTAGGAGTTTGCTAGCATGGTTATGTCTAGTTCCTGTCCTAGTTTAATTGTTTGTGTTTTGTCTGGTCTAGGCGAGTTTGCTTAGCTCATGTTTTGTGTCTTGTTGCATTGATAGAAGTCTAGGAGAGTTTCCTGATCTTATAATGCATTCATAAACGTTTAGGGTGATTAGATGAGTCATCTAGTCTCTGGTTTTGTCATTTGAGCTTGTTACTGGTTAAAATGATCATAAAAATAGCCTAAATGCCTTGTATTTGATGAGTTATCATTCCTGTGCATTTAGTGAGTTGTTGCTTGGATTTGAACTGAATGAGTTGTTTAGATTCAGTCCATTGCATCTTGTTAATAATTATGGATCAGACTTGGTGAGTTATCAAGCTCTGATCCTAATGTGTGGTCTAATTCTTGCTGGAGGTTGAGTGATGTTTCAGGTACACAAGAGGTGCTAGCTGTCTATCACCAATCCGAGACAAAGAAGAAGGCTTTGCCCATGTGTTCAGAGCCTACACATGATGTATATTCCTGTTTGATTCAGAGCCTACACATGATGTATATTCCTGACCATGGAGAGATCACTTGTGTGTAGAGAACCGGTTGATTTAAGCGCAGGCCATTTGGTTGTTGAGCTCCTGGTTCCAAGAGACACACAAGGAAGGGTTGTTCTAGGCAGTGGAGAGGAGATCAAGGGAGGAGGAACTGGTTGACTTAAGCGCAGCTGTTGGGGTGATGCGCTCCTGGTCCTAGCTCAGTCTTGCTCACTTCCAAGCTTGGTCCATCCCTATACTCTCTGGATCAAGCTTGAGGAGGGGTAATGAAGAAGCAATCCTGAAGATCCAGCCGCCACAAGCCGTTGGCAAGCTGTGGAGTTCACACTTGCATCATAAACCAGATCAAAGAAGACTCAAGGAACTCACTGTCCCAATGCAAGCTTGGTCCTTCATTATTCTCAGTCCCAAGCATGAGATTGAGCTTCCATGGTCTGAAGTGGGGAATTCAAGTGGAGTTCACTCCCCATCATACTTATGAAAGGGAAGCACCTTAAAACTCATCTCAATACATTCATTTTTGTCCTTATACTTAAATTGTTATTGAGCTTAGTGTGATGAGTGCATTTCCTCAAGAACTGATGCACCTTTGGGATAATGTATCAGGTACCTTACTTGGTGATCTATGAAGCAGAAGCTGGTGGTCTCTAAAACTCCTTGAAGTGGAGAGTAGTCAGAAGAAAGGGGGAGGCACAACCAGCCTAAAAAAGTGATCCAAGATGTTGATGTGGGCAAGCTGTGGAGTTCACACTTCTACCATTATTTGAGGCCATGATCCAGAGCCTAAGGACTCCACCATGAGTTGTTTGAAGTTCCTTAGGCTCACTGGCCAATCCCTAGGCTTTGAAGAACTCTACTCTTTTCCTTAGCTGGTTTTGTCCCAAATGGGTTTTCTGGCTAAGGTTTTTAATGAGGGAGCTTCTTCAAGATTCCAAGCTTGTCCAAGGATCTCCTATGGTCAAGCTTGAGGGGGAGTGTTAGAATGAAGATAAATAATGCTGGTGAAGAGACCAAGCATCAAAGATGAAGCATCCAGAGCAAGTTTGAATCTGTCCGTACAGTCTTGGTGCGCAAGTATCAAATCCTAACCTAGAGTGTCTTGGAAGTCAAGGCAAGTGGGGAACTCGTCCAGCTGAGTATTCTGAGGCAGATTTGAAGTTTAAGATAGAGATCAGACCGTTGGAAACAGCTTAGGCAAGTTGGGAATTAATTAGAATAAAAGTCACATGTGTAGGTTTAGTGAAGAACAAAGTGTGATTAAGCAAGAACAGGAGAGAGAGAGAGTGATTTCGTTTGAGAGAGAGAGAGAGTGTAAACGAGAGAAAGAGTGTAGGAAGGATTCTTTTTCCTTGCCTTAATAAATCGGTATACAAGAGGAATATATAGGCAAGATGCCTCAGCTCCTAAACTAATAAACAAAGAGGCTAAGCAAGTGGTCACTGCCGAGATAGTGACATGACCTAGACAGACACGGTTCCTAATAAGGAACATGTGACTAATACTATAAACAATCCTAAGGTTGTACTAAACTATAAACTAATCTCCTTGCTTGTCTTGACTCTCCAACGGTCTCCTCAGCTTCACGAGTGGGATTTGAATGTTCCCTTTGCTTCCAAGACAAGTTAGGTCACATAAACTCTTCTAGGTCATCCGTACAGTTGTACGGACCAAATACACGTTCTTGCCCAAATGTGTTCCTCTTCATGTGAATGATGTATCCATGTCCATGCTATGGATCCATATCTACACTCAGGTCAATACTCCCCCTCAAGCTTGACCATGTGAAACAAGTCAAGCTTGGAAGGACCATGACAAACATCCCTCATTAAAACCTTAGTATGCAAAACCCAATTGGGACAAAAACACACTAAGGAAAGAGTAGAGTTTTCATAGTCAGGGAAGTAGCTTTTGAGTGAGATCAATAAGCCCAAGCTTCAGGTATATGAACTCACACACCTTGGAGCTTGCAACCTTGGTGAATATATCTGCAAGCTGATCCTCACTCCTCGTGTAGCAAGGTAGGATCACTCCTTGTAACACCATTTCTCTAACTTTGTGGCAGTCCACCTCAATGTGTTTGGTCCTCTCATGGAACACTGAGTTTGAGGCTATGTGGATGGCGGCTTGGTTATCACAATGCATTGTGATAGGAGCAGTGACTTCTATGCCCAAGTCTTTCAGTAGCTTCTTTATCCATACTAGCTCATTAGTCAGTTTTCTCATGGCTCTATATTCAGCTTCAGCACTTGAACATGACACCACCTTTTGCTTCTTGCTTTTCCATGTGACCAGATTGCCTCCAATGAAGGTGCAGTAGCCTGTTGTTGATTTTCTATCATTCCTATCTCCTGCCCAATCTGCATCACAGTAACCAACCACTTCTGTGTTGCCATTGCAACCCATCCATACACCTTGGCCTGGAGCTCCACTAAGGTATCTGAGAATTCTCTCCACCATTTTCCAATGATGGACCTTTGGGACTTGCATATGCTGGCTTACCTGGTTCACAGCAAAGCAAATATCAGGTCTAGTAATGGTTAAGTATATTAACTTACCCACTAGTCGCCTATATTGCTTTGGATCATCAAAAGGAGTGTTCTCATACTCCCCCTCACGCAATATCTTATATCCATCTTCTAGTGGAGTCTTGGCTGGTTTCTCTCCAAGCATCCCTGCATCATTTAACAAATCAAGTGTGTACTTTCTTTGGGACAAGAAGAGCCCCTCTTTAGATCGGCATACTTCAATACCAAGAAAGTACTTTAGCTCACCAAGATCCTTAATATCAAATACAGATTTTAGAAACCCTTTAGTGTCCTGTATACCTTCTTTGTCACTTCCTCTGATGATGATATCATCAACATACACAAGGATGACTACTATACCTTGTTGGCTGGTGAGTGTGAACAAGGTATGATCAGATTCTGATCGGTTGAATCCTCTTCCATTCAAGGTGGTACTGAGTTTGTGATACCAGGCTCTTGGTGATTGTTTAAGTCCATAGATTGCCTTCTTGAGTCTCCACACATTCCCTGGCTTCACCATGTGCTCTAGACCCGGTGGTGGCTTCATATAAACCTCATCTTCCAGCTCTCCTTGTAGGAAGGCATTTTTGACATCCATTTGCCACAAATCCCACTCCAAGTTAACTGCAAGAGATAGTAGAATTCTAATGGTGTGGAGCTTTGCTACTGGTGCGAAGGTATCCAAGTAATCTTCTCCATATGTTTGAGTGAATCCTCTTGCAACCAGCCTGGTCTTCTTTCTCTCCGGCTTTCCATTGGCTAGGTACTTGATTGTGTGTATTAGCCTACTTGTGACTGCCTTCTTGCCTTTGGGGAGCTCAGTCTCAAACCAAGTATCATTCTTGATCATAGCTCCCATTTCATCACCAACGGACTCTCTCCATTCATCATTGGCCATAGCTTCTTCATAGGTCTTTGGAATCCATTCCTCATCTAGATTGCTTATAAACACTTGATGCTCCACTGGATATTGGGCTAAGGAGCATATGGCTTGAATAGGATGAGCTACAGCATTAGCATTGAAGTACACTCTTGTATTCTTCCAGTGCTCCGGACCATACTTGATCCTTGTGCTCCTTCTCAATGGTTGTATCTCTTGTACTATCTCCTCATGCTCCTGACCAGAGTTTCCTTGTTCTCCAGTCTCAATATCAGCCAATTCCTCATTATTTCCATCTTGGTCATGTATTTCAGAACCGGCTTCAACTGGTTCTTGTTGGTTCCCCCCTTCATGATCAAGATGGGAGTCATCTAGGACTGGTTCAGTAGCTTGTGACACTGATTCTGATTCTGGAACTCTTGTACTTGACTGATTATTGCCAAGACTCTCAAGGATGATCCTCAGATTGTTAGCACGGTCAGAGGATGTATTTGAGAGGTCCTTGAGACTGTCCCAACTTTTCTCATCATAGTATCCCTTGGACTCAACAAATTTGACATCCCTTGATACCATCACTCTTCTAGTCTCAGGTACAAAGCACTTGTAACCCTTCTGGTTGGAGGAATATCCAATGAACATTGCCTTGACACTCTTAGGTTCTAATTTGTTTCTGAGTTCTCCTGGAATCAACACAAAACAAGGACACCCAAATACCCGTAGATGATCAATAGAGGGTTTATCTTTAGTTAATACCTCATATGGAGAGACATCATGGAGAACTTTCGTTGGAGTTCGGTTGATGAGATAGCATGCTGTAACCACAGCATCACCCCAAAACCTCTTTGGCACACTGGTATGAAACATCATGCTCCTTGCCACCTCCATAAGATGTCGATTCTTTCTCTCAGCCACTCCATTTTGTTGTGGTGTATATGGGCAGCTAGTTTGATGGATGATTCCATGTTTTGCGAGATGATTTTTGAAAGCATGGCTTGTGTATTCCCCTCCATTATCTGACCTAAATATTTTGATCTTGGCATTAAAGTGGTTAGTAACATAGCTTTGAAAGTTCATAAAAGCCTCTAATACTCTATCTTTAGATTGTATTAAGGTTAACCAAGTATATTTAGATTTTTCATCTATAAAGGTGATGCGTCCCTAGGATGCTCTTTGGTTGATGGGATGATGGATAGATCCTTGCAAGAACGAATCAGAGACTCAAGTCCTTCAAGGCGTGTGGATTGAGTGGTGACACAAGAGGGATGGATGATCTCTTGATACTCCTAGATGAATGATTTGGATATGACACACCAAACTAAACACCCTTAGACTCTGGATATGACACACCAGAACTCGGCACACTTCTTTTAGAGAGAGAGAGAGCCGTATAAGATGAATGTAACTTGTTTAATAAAAGACTGGATGAATACAAGAGGGTGTTGAGACCTCTTTAAATAAGAAACCAGAGACATGCCTCTAGGGTTTCGACAATGAACCAAAAAAGGAAAGAAATAAAACTGTAGTCTAAGTTTAACATAAGTTTAGAATGAAATAAAAATGGAACTTCATGTAGTCTTGGACCGAGATAGGACTTAGGTGATGTGTAGACAAGTTGTGGCCTCGTTAAAAACCTCGTGGGACAAAACCAAAAGCAAGGAAAAGAGCACACACCCCATGTCTTGCCTAGACACTAACTCAGCTTGATGTAGAGATGGCTTGAATGGTGATCAAGACATCTCGGATCAGACCTTGTCCAGGACTTTGTTGTTGTGGATGTGAAGTGAGTAATCCAACAACATTCTCCTTAAGCTTCTTGACTCTGGAACGAGTCATGGGACCTTTAGGAATGGCTAGAGCATCATCACCAAGTTGTTGATGCAATGTGGCTTCATGTGGCTCATCTAGACTCTCCTTGTTCTCCTTAGTGATCCGGTCCATGATCACATCAAATGCACTCTTAAATGTTGCATCCTCAAGCTCCTCAGGTTCAGGTTCATGCTTCCATTCTTTGGTGCTTTCCATGATCACATCAAAAGGTCACAAAGTATTTATGGTTTTCTCTAGATACACAAGGAGCAGTCCAAACATCTGAGTGAACAAGATCAAAACAATGCTCATAAATAGTAGATGATTTAGTAAAAACAGTCTTGCAATGTTTTCCTAGGATACAAGCCTCACAAGTGTCATTTTTAAAAGAGAGATTAGGCAATATCAATCCTAAAGCACGAGAATGAGGATGGCCTAATCTAGCATGCCACAATACATCAGAAGCTAACATAGAAGCAGAATTAAAAGCTGAATGTAAATCTGATTTAGACTTGGTGTCTTCAAGCAAATAGAGATCTCCTTTGCTCACACCTTTCCCAATCATTTTACTTGTCTCAATATCCTGAAAATGAACCTCATTAGGACTAAAGATAACATGACAATTCAAGTCAGTAGTGGCTCTTTTTACTGAAAGTAAATTAGAAGTAAAAGTAGGCATATAGAGAGCTTTAGATTCTTTATCAAATAGCTTGATATCTCCTATGCCCTCAATGGGAACCCTATCACCATTTGCAGTTGTAACATTTCCTAAGGCAGGTTGAACATTGTTAATTAATCTATGTTAACCTGAAGTGAGAAAACAACTCACTAAAGGTTTATGTGCAAAGCTTGGGCAAAACCCATTTAGAGACTGATCAAAGGAGGGTCCAGAAGCTTATGCAGAGCTAGAACAAGGTTCAAGAGAGGTTTATAATGAAGGAAGAAGACTTGGGAGAAGTTTGGAGGCAAATGGTCGATGTGCAAAGCTAGGGCGGCCGTACCGTACGGCCGTACGGACCGTACGGACGAGATCGACCAAGAAACTTCACACTCGACCATTTGGACACTTTTTGGGTTTGTGCAAAGTTAGGGTGAAAAGTGTACGGACCAAACCCTAATCCGTACACTCCCATGGCAGAACCTTGCTTCCCAAGTCATGAAGAACCATTGTTGGCCTCAAGGGAAGAAGAAAGGATCAAATGGCATCTTTGGAGGATCCGGCGAGATGCTGCTTGTGCTGACCGTTTATGGATAAGGTTTAAGGCTATCCAGACTGGAAAGGAAAAGCAAGTTGGACTATGAACCTGGACTGGTCTTTGGAATGGTTCATATGCATTGGTGGCACATTCCTGGCCGAGTTTATCCTTAGGCACTCCTGCTGGTTCCAGCCTGTCCAAACGTGTAGAGCTTATGGTCCACATGATTCAAACCGAGGCTCCTCCTTCCCTTGACTCCACATGCTTACTTTGATTATTAGGAAACCCTTGTGTAGCTCATTTTATCTATTTAAGCCCTTGTATGTCGAGTATGAATAACAAGTTGAGAGTTTTCTCCTCTTCATAATCTCTTAATCTCTTATACTCTCTATACTCAAGTCTCTGGTTCCTTAGTCTCTTAATCTCTCATATAGTCTCTCTATTCTCTTAAATCTCTCACGAATCTACACCATTTTCATCAGTCTCCTTCACCATTCTCATCAAGTCTCATCCGCATCATCTTCATTTCTATTCTACATCACTCAAGCACTTGAACTCTGAAAACTTTCATGGTATCAGAGCCAGGTTGCTCAAACTCCTGGTGAATCATACGCAGCAGTCACAAGCTCAAAAGACCATTACTTTAAAGATCCAGTTCATCCGGATCTAGAGTTTACACCTTTGAAGAACAAGAAGACAGTTTAGCTCATACCGACCTCAAGATGGAGTCTTCCAGAGCCATTGTCATTCCAGTCATCCTCAAAGGTCCCAACTACCTTCTCTGGTCTCGCCTGGTGAAGACAGCCCTTGGTGGAAAAGGGTTATGGAGTCATTGCATCTCTGATGCTCCAAAACCCTCCAAAGTTGTTGCCTCTCAAGAGAGTTCATCCAGTGGTGATACTGATTCTCTTACTGTCCAGGAAGAGAAGTGGCAACAAGATGACTTCATGGTCTTGTCCATACTTCAAAGCACCTTAGAAAAATCTATCCTTGAAGCCTATTCATACTGTGAGAGTGCTAAAGAGCTTTGGGAAACTTTAAACAAGATCTATGGGAACATCTCTAACCTTAGCCGAGTCTTTGAAATCAAGGGAGCCATCAACAACCTGTCCCAAGAGAATGAAGAGTTCACTGCGCATCTGGGAAAGTTCAGAGCCCTTTGGTCTGAACTAGAGATGCTGAGACCTCAGTCTATTGATCCAGATGTGTTGAATGAGAGAAGGGAGCAAGACAAGGTGTTTGGTCTGCTCTTGACCCTCAGTCCTACCTTCAATGACCTTATCAAACATATTCTAAGGTCTGAGAAGCTTCCCACGCTTGAAGAGGTGTGTTCCCAAGTCCAAAAGGAGGAAGGGTCACACGGATTGTTTGAAGCAAAGGAGAGTCCTCTCCTTGCATCACAAGCTGAAGCATTTCCTCAGTCCAACAAGGCAGTTTACAAGAAGGAGGACATAAGGGGTCTTAAGTGCGAGCATTGCAAAAGGGATGGACATACCAAGGAGAGATGTTGGGTACTGAATCCACATCTCAAACCTGCCAAGTTCAGATGAGCCGTGTCCATGGAGGTTCAAGGAATCAGCTCGGATTCCTTGGGTTGTAAGCAAGCCTCCTAAACCCTTAATAAGAGCTTGTGTCTTTATTTGGTTGTGCATTGAGTGTTGTGTTTGTCCCAGGATCTCCTGGCTTGTTTATTGCATTGTCTTGTGTTACTGGTTGCTTTTGCCATAGCTTATCATCATTCATCATGTTTTTGATAATCTGTTTTGCATAAAGCATCAGTATGGTTGTTTAGTAATGTCTTGTGCTCTGCCATAGTTCTAATCATCATGAATGTGTTGTAGAATTGGGTAGAATGTCTCTGCTACTTGCATCATGAGTATTAAAGCTGTCTTGCATTCACAAGCATTTAGGTTAAGGTTCAATCCAAGGTAGTGTGTCTTGTTGATAATAGCTTAGTTAATCCATCAGAGAGGTAAAGTAGAATTTAGAAGTATGTCTAAGCTACTTGAATCTATGGTTTGGTGAAACTATTGCGCATTATCTTGTCTAGTTGTGTTCTTGCTTTCTGTTTAGGCTGTTTTAAACTTGATCATATAATGGTTAGTTCATTCGGATTGAATCATGTGCATTCATATAGTTGATGTCTAGGATTGTTGCATTCATATATGGTGCATTTAAAAATCTAGCCTAGTTGCAAGTGCATTGTCTCAAGCTTGCATTGCATCTAGAGAAGTTTAAACTGCTTAATCTTGTTCCTGTGTTGTGCTTGTTTCAAGATTAATGCTTTGTTGAGGCATTGGTGATCAAACCAGATATGTTGATGTGATCATGGACCGGATCACTAAGGAGGACAAG
>CAJHQQ010006278.1:0-10534 GCA_905132885.1 Moricandia moricandioides | reverse complement strand
TCTCTTCACCCTTACAAGTAAGCAAGGAATTGTGGTGATCCTGATCTATGTGGATGATATTATCATCACAGGAAGTAACAAGGAAGGTATCATCTCTACTAAAGCTTTCCTTAAGTCTAGTTTTGATATTAAAGATTTGGGTGAGCTAAAGTACTTTCTAGGGATAGAAATGTGCCGCTCTAAAGAGGGGCTTTTCCTATCTCAAAGAAAGTACACACTTGATCTTTTAAATGAGACAGGAAAACTTGGAACGAGAGTAGCTAAGACACCACTTGAAGAAGGGTACAAAGTCTTGCGTGAGGGGGAGTTTGATGACACTGCTTTTGGCGACTTCAAACTCTACAGAAGAATGGTTGGGAAGTTGATCTACCTGACCATTACAAGACCAGACATCTGCTTTGCTGTGAACCAAGTAAGCCAATATATGCAAGCACCAAAGTCCATCATTGGAACATGGTGGAGAGGATCATGAGATATCTAAGGGAAGCTCCTGGTCAAGGTGTTTGGATGGGATGCAACCAAAGTACAGAGATTGTGGGATATTGTGATGCAGATTGGGGCTGGTGATAGAGTGGACAGGAGGTCCACAACAGGCTATTGCACATTTATTGGAGGCAATCTTGTGACTTGGAAGAGCAAGAAACAGAAGGTGGTGTCTTGTTCAAGTGCTGAGGCAGAATATAGAGCAATGAGGAAGCTGACTAGTGAGGTCATCTGGATCATGAACCTGCTGAGAGACTTAGACATTGAGACAACATCACCAATCACCATGCACTGTGATAACCAGGCGGCCATCCACATAGCATCCAACTCGGTATTTCATGAAAGGACAAAGCATATTGAAGTAGATTGTCACAAGGTTAGACAAGCAGTAGAGCAGAAGATCATACTACCTTGTTACACTAGAAGTGAAGACCAACTAGCCGATATCTTCACCAAAGGAGCAAGCACCAAAGTCTGTGAGTCCATTCATCCAAGATTAGGGCTCATAGACCTATCTAGATCATGATCCCCTAAGTCATGAAGCATCTACTCTTTTCCCTTAAGTGTGTTTTTATCCCACTGTGGTTTTTCATACTTAAGGTTTTAATGAGGGATGTCTTCATGAATTCCAAGCTTGACCATTACCCATGATCAAGCTTGAGGGGGAGTATTGACATAGTCATGTGATATAGTCATGTGATATAGTTGATTTCATGCATCAACTACATGCATCAACTACATAGTCCGATAATATAGTCGACTACATGCCTCAACTACATCATATAGTCAACCACATGAATCGACTACATGAACTGACTACATCACAAGGTTCAAACTCAGATGACCGTTGGCAAGCTCAGAGACAAGTGGGAGTATTTTATTCTATTCTATTTGTCTTGTTTCTGATTTGTATTGTCTTTAAATAATGTAACTCTGGCAATGAATTAAGTAAGGAATTTCATTTCCTCCTTTACTCCTTTCTCTCTCTCTCGGATACTCTCTCTATCTCTCTCTCGCCTGTTCTTCATTCTCCTCTCCGAAATTCTTCACTTACTTTCAGTTTGAAGTTCTAACCTAGGAGAACGAAATACATCCAATACCAAGCATATCTTCCATGTATTCTTTTGGAATAAATAGAAAGAATGAGAAGAAGGCTGAGAGCAAAGCAACAAAGGAGTTGTTGCAGAGAAGAGAAAAAGTTGTCCAGATTCCACCTTTCTATGGAGAGTTTGATCCAGATACATACCTAGAATGGGAAAAGAAGATGGACTTACTTATCAACTGTCAGGGGTATACAGCAGAGAGGCAGGTTCAACTAGCAAAAACTGGATTATTTGGATATGCTTTTGATTGGTGGCATCAGCTTGCTAACCATAGGAGACACATTGGGGAGTTTCAAGTTTCTTCTTGGTATGAGATGAAGGCTGTCATGAAGAAAAGGTTTGTAGCCAAGAAGTATGGTCAACTTGATTTGGAAAGGTTACATAGCCAATCAAGGTCAGTTAGGGCATGCCCTAGAGCATCCAGAGATGAGCCAAAGGTCTGTTATGGTTGTGGAGATCAAAAGAGAATTCATCAATTTGGTTATTTGCACAGCCAACAAATCCAAGATGTAAAGATGCAGGAGATCCAAGAAGCAGTCAATGCTTTGGTACAAGAACAACAAAGGAAGACAGATTGTGATACCTTGAAAACCCCTGCCATACAACAATCTGAAGAAGCAAAGCAATCTTCTCTTAAGCTGCCTTTAAAACTGTTTGAGATAAAAGAAGAGACTGCAGCGGAACAGGGCGAGATAGAACAAAATATTGAACCAGAACCAACCACTCTTTGTGAAGGAGACTACTTGGACAACCATCTGAAACAAGAGTCTTTTTTACCCACTGTTGTAGCTGGACAGGAAGGAGAAACACAAGTTATCAGTGGGCACGTTCCTGATCAAACAAAGAAAGAAGAGGGAGTGCTTAGAGAGTCATCTACAGCTTTTGAATTGGTGGTTGCTTTGGTTGATCAAGGTGATAACTTTAAGACTTTAACTTGTGAGTTACTGATCAGACCTATGGTATGTCTTCAGATCAGTTTAGTGGAACATCTGAGAGTTTTTAATGGCCTGCGACAAGTTGTTTTTGAACCAGGAGGAAGTTTGTGTATGCTTAGAAAAAGTTACAAAATTCTGCAACAGAGACCAGCAGCCTTCAAGCTTGATTTGCATACTTTATTCACTCATGAAGAACATGATTTCTGGTCAAATCCTTTTGAAGGGAAAGAAGAGAAAGGCGTGGCTATATGCTGTAGACAATGACTTGCAAACTTGGATACATCATCTCAAGCAAGAACAACTTGTTATCGATGCTGAGAACAGACCAAATATTAAGTGGAACTATGGTGACTGTTTCACACGACCACCAGACTATCCAAAGGGGTCCTTGCAAGATCAGAAAGGAGCCTTGCTGGGTTCTTATGAGGCTAGGCTGAGAGTATATTCACACAAGTCTATGAGGAACACGTGGATTGAATACAACTGGAGAGAAGCAGTCAGTTTCAAGCCCAACAGAGTGGAGAAACCATCTGCTTTAGAAGCTGCTTGTATTGAGCATGGTTCGAAGAGGTTGCTGAGGAATGTAAAAGGATGGAAGTATTGGGTATTTGATCCCGGAGATGATCATGGATCTATATGTTTACAAGTCTTGGATTTGAGGACAAATCATTTTAAAGGAGGAGGGGATGGTGCAGCCTTGATCAGCCTGATCAGTCTCAAACTCAAGATATGGGATTCAATGTATGGAATGGCTAAGCTACTGATCAATGCTTGGCTTAATGGAAAGTTTCATGGTCTTATTGGCATGATCTATGAGGTTCTGGACAGAGAGAAGAGACGAACTCTTGGTACAGCCTTGAAACAGCTTGAACATAGAGGATTCAACCAGCTGAGCTTAACAGGAGCTATGGAGACCATTCTCCTGTCCAATTATGTATGGATAACAAGGAAAACATGTCAGGAAGTTTCTGGATTGGGTTAGATTTGAAGTTGCTCAAAATAAGGCTTTTTCGGCCCTAAAAGAGAGTTGCAACCAGATGCTTGATCCACTTGCTTTCTCGCTGGACCAACAGGACGTGGATGATCTAAAACCCATTAGGAGACACTCCAAATCAAGTTCAAGTCGTGGCAAGGAGGAAACCAAAGAAGAACCAGTTTGTTGGTTTATTTCCTTTATTTGTAATTTCAGTTTTTGTAAACCAAGTTCTAATAGGATTAGGAGTAGTAAACCAATCTTAAATTGGATTAGGACGTCCTAAACCAATCTGGTTAAGGATTAGGGATTTAGTTAGGCATTATAAGCCACTTTCACGTTCTGGTACTGAATCAATCAATCGACTCTTTTTTTCATCTCTTTGTTTTGAGTTTTCTCTCAATTCTGCTGGTGTGTAATATCCAGCGTGGGTTCTCTGATTTGGTGTGTCATATCCAGATCAGAAGCCTTGGAGTGTCAGGAGGCGAGCCATCTCTCTTGTGTCCCACATCAATCCACAAGCCTTGATACAGATCGAGTCTTTGATTCTCTGTTTGCAAGGACTATCTCTGTGATCCATCCTAGACACTAAGCAGGGTGATCCTGTGTCTGTGGAGCAGAAAGAAACATCTTTAGAGCATCCCATAGCTCTTAGGAGAAGACCATATTCATCATCTATCATCCGCCCACGCCCCCTTCAAGTGATCCAGGGAGAGACAGCCATTCCACGGCCGTACCACCTATATATTTGTAACCCCGGTTCATTAATGTTAAGCAAGTATTCGAGTCTCCTTTCTTTTCTCTCAAGTGTTCTTGAGCTCCCAAATAGGTTCTTGAACAAATCGTCTCCTAATCTCTTACTCTCTCTCTTAATCTCTTCTAATCTCTCTATTCTACTCTATTCTACCTTTACATACTCAGATTCTACTCATTCTTTCAAAAAGTGGGATAACTTCTTCATCATAACTCCTATGATCTTGATTCAACTTCAGGGTGATTCTACACTGATTTATGAGTCCAAATCAAGCTTCTTACATCATGATTCATTCTGGTTTTATTATTATCAAATTATAAATTGCCAAATCTCCAAACAGGGTAAACTAGATTCACTTCGGTTAAAAGTGGGATAACTTCTTCATCATAACTCCTATGATCTTAATTAAATTTCAGGGTGATTCTAAACTTATTTATGAGTCCAAACCAAGCTTCTTACATCGTGATTCGTTCTTGTTTGATTAGTATCAAGAAGAAATTGCCAAATCTCCAAACAGGTTAAACTGGAATCACTTCGGTTAAAAGTGGGATAACTTCTTCATCATAACTCCTATGATCTTGATTCAACTTCAGGGTGATTTTACACTGATTTATGAGTCCAAATCAAGCTTCTTACATCGTGATTCATTCTGGTTTTATTTATATCAAGAAGAAATTGCCAAATCTCCAAACAAGGTAAACTGGAATCATTTCGGTTAAAAGCGGGATAACTTCTTCATCATAACTCCTATGATCGTGATTCAACTTTATGGTGATTCTACACTGATTAATGAGTCCAAATCAAGCTTCTTACATCGTGATTCATTCTGGTTTTATTAGTATCAAGAATAAATTGCCAAATCTCCAAACAAGGCAAACTGGAATCACTTCGGTTAAAAGTGGGATAACTTCTTCATCATAAGTCCAATGATATTGATTCAACTTCAGGGTGATTCTACACTGATTTATGAGTCCAAATCAATCTTCTTACATCGTGATTCATTCTGGTTTTATTAGTATCAAGAAGAAATTGCCAACTCTACAAACAGGGCAAACTGGAATCAATTCAATTAAAAGTGGGATAACTTCTTCATCATAACTCCTATGATCTTGATTAAACTTCAGGGTGATTCTACACTGATTTATGAGTCCAAATCAATCTTCTTACATCGTGATTCATTCTGGTTTTATTAGTATCAAAAAGAAATTGCCAACTCTCCAAACAGGGCAAACTGGAATCACTTCGATTAAAAGTGGGATAACTTCTTCATCATAACTCCTATGATCTTGATTCAACTTCAGGGTGACTCTACACTGATTTATGAGTCCAAATCAAGCTTCTTACATCATGATTCATTCTGGTTTTATTAGTATCAAGAATAAATTGCCAAATCTCCAAACAGGGTAAACTTGATTCACTTCGGTTAAAAGTGGGATAACTTCTTCATCATAACTCCTATGATCTTAATTAAATTTCAGGGTGATTCTAAACTTATTTATGAGTCCAAACCAAGCTTCTTACATCGTGATTCGTTCTTGTTTGATTAGTATCAAGAAGAAATTGCCAAATCTCCAAACAGGGTAAACTGGAATCAGTTCGGTTAAAAGTGGGATAACTTCTTCATCATAACTCCTATGATCTTGATTCAAATTCAGGGTGATTCTACACTGATTTATGAGTCCAAATCAAGCTTCTTACATCGTGATTCTGATGTGATCATGGACCGGATCACTAAGGAGAACAAGGAGAGTCTAGATGAGACACATGAAGTCACATTGCACCAACAACTTGGTGATGATGCTCTAGCCATTCCTGAAGGTCCCATGACTCGTTCCAGAGTCAAGAAGCTCAAGGAGAATGTTTTTGGATTACTCACTTCACATCCACAACAAGAAAGTCTTGGACAAGGTCTGATCCGAGATGTCTTGATCACCATTCAAGCCATCTCTACATCAAACTGAGTTAGTGTCTAGGCAAGACATGGGGTGCGTGCTCTTTTCCTTGCTTTTGGTTTTGTCCCACGAGGTTTTCCAGGAGGAAGGTTTTTAACGAGGCCACAACTTGTCTTCACATCACTTAGGCTCCATTCTCGGTCCAAGGCTAAATGAAGTTACATTTTTTTTCTAAACTTATGTTAAACTTAGACTATAGTTTTCTTTCTTTCCTTTTTTGGTTCATTGTCGAAACCCTAGAGAGTATGTTCTCTGGTTTCTTATTTAAAGGGTTCTCTACACCCTCTTGTATTCATTCAGTCTTTTAATAAACAAGTAACATTCATCTTGACGGCTCTCTCTCTCTCTAGAAAGTGTGCCGAGTTCTGGTGTGTCATATCCAGAGACTTAAGGGTGTTTAGTTTGGTGTGTCATATCCAAATCATTCATCTAGGAGTATCAAGAGATCATTCATCCCTCTTGTGTCACCATTCATTCCACACGCCTTGAAGGACTTGAGTCTCTGATTCGTTCTTGCAAGGATCTATCCATTCCCATCAACCAAAGAGCATCCTAGGGACGCATCAAGTGGTATCAGAGCAACTTTGGTTGGGAAGTACTCGCTATCCTCTTTTGTTTTCTTGTTTTCTTTTGTTGTTTCAATCCGTGTTTCATCTTTATCTTTTGAATAAGCAGTAGAACTCATCTAAACTAGGGCTGCTCGTGATTGCATAAGAGTTTAGACAAGAATTATAGGACTTTCCTTATTTGAAATTTTCGGAAACCCTAGAGAGATAAAAAACCCTAGCCGCATGCATACCTTGTGTCGATTACTTTGTGCATTAGTCTAGCTTGTTTATCACTTTGAACTCGAGCATAATAAGATTGTTAGGGTGTTAGACAACCTTAGAAGAGTTTAGGAAAAGGTTTAAGAAGTTTTTCCATTGTGCTTGACCATTTCCTTTTTGCTTGAATCGATTTCCTTTTTCTAGCCGATTATCCTTTTTACTTTGTCTTGCATTACAAGCTTGTTCTCTTTTCCTTTTTACTTGTTTTCTTTTTCCTTTTTGCTTGTCTTCTTCCCTAGAAACCTTTTACTGGTTGTCTTGTTTGTCTTTGGGCAGGAACAATGGTGTCCGAGTCTGAGGAAGAGGCTGAACTCGTCAGGAGAAACAAACTCCTCATGGAAGCTATGACCAATCAACTTAACCAAAGTATGGCAGCAACCATGACCGAGATGATGAGGACCAACCTCAATGACATCAGGAGAGAGCTTAGAGAAGACATTAGGAGAGCCACTAGTCACTTGCCAAACCAAGAGACTAGGAGAGAAGAGAGACCACAAGCAACAACTCGCCAAACAACTCGCCAAGAACATGATGGTTATGAGGAGACTGATGAAGAATATGACCACCTCAGCTCATCCTCAAGAAGACCTAGGCGTGCCCAAGAGAGAAGAGTGAACCAAGGAGATGATCTTGCTGGTTTGAAGATCAAGATACCCCCATTCCATGGCAAGGCTGATCCGGATGCATATCTTAAGTGGGAGAAGAAGATTGAACTAGTCTTCCAGTGCAAGCAGTACACAAACCACAAGAAGATTCAGATTGCTGCCACTGAATTCTATGACTATGCTTTGAGTTGGTGGGATCAATACCTCACAACTCGTAGTAGGAATGGAGAGGAACCGGTTGAAACTTGGACAGAGATGAAGTCAATCATGCGCAAGAGATTTGTTCAAAGCCATTACCTTAGAGACTTGCACCACCGGCTGAGGAAGCTTACCCAAGGTTCAAGATCAGTGGAGGAGTATTACCAAGAGATGGAGCTACTTATGCTAAGGGCTAACATATCAGAAGATAGAGAAGCAACCATGTCAAGGTTCCTTTGTGGTCTAAACCGAGAAATACAAGACAATGTTGAGATGCAACATTATGTGGAGCTTGAAGAGATGCTACACAAGGCTATTCTTGTTGAGCAACAACTCAAGAGGAGGGGACACTCACGCAATCAGTATGGCTCTAACCGGTTACACAACAACAAGGAAGAGAAGTCACCTTACCTTAAGGAGTCTAAGCCATTCCAGAAGGACAACAAGTCCTATCCAAGAGAAGAAACCAAACCAATCAGTGCTCTTGACAAGGGCAAAGGCAAGGTTGAAGCATCTAGTTCCAGAGCTCGTGATGTCAAATGCTTCAAGTGCCAAGGAAGAGGACACTATGCCAATGAGTGTACCAACAAGAGAGTCATGTTCTTACTAGAAGATGGAGAGTATACCTCAGGAGATGACAACACCGAGTCTGACCAAGAAGACACTGAAGAAGAACTTGAAGAAGGACCAGTCCAGGGGAAGCTTTTAGTAGCAAGAAGGCTTCTAAGCTTGCAAAACAAGGCTGAGGAGCTAGAGCAACGTGAGAACCTCTTCTACACCCGGTGCTTGGTCCAAGGAAAAGTGTGCAGCCTCATTGTTGATGGAGGAAGTTGTGTCAATGCTGCGAGTGAGACAATGGTCCAGAAGTTGGGATTGAAGGTTCAAAAGCATCCCAAGCCTTACTGGTTGCAATGGCTGAATGAAGAAGGCACCATGAAGGTCTCAAGTCAAGTTCTTATTCCCTTATCCATTGGGAGATATGAAGATGAAGTCTTGTGTGATGTGTTGCCTATGCAAGCTGGTCACATACTTCTTGGAAGACCTTGGCAATCAGATAGACGTGTGATCCATGATGGGTTCACCAACAAGCATTCCTTTCTGTTCAAGGGCAAGAAGACTACTCTGGTTCCCTTGACACCCAAAGAAGTGCAACAAGATCAGGTTCAACTCCAAAAGAAGAAGGAGATTGATCTAAAACCGGCTGGAACTAAGCAGCCAAACTTCTATGCTAACATGGGTGACATCAAAAGAACTCTCAACTCTAAACAATCAGCTATCTTACTTGTGTTTAAAGAGGCTCTATTGAACTTAACTGATTCTACACCGGTGTATCCGAGTGAAATGGTTTCTCTTTTGCAGGAGTTTCAAGATGTATTTCCAGAAGACAATCCCATTGGTTTGCCACCTTTGAGAGGGATTGAGCACCAGATAGACTTTGTGCCAGGATCTACACTTCCAAACCGTCCAAGCACTATAGAAGCAAGTCCGGTTGAGACCAAGGAGTTGCAAAGACAAGTGGAAGAACTAATGAGAGAAGGGCTATATCCGAGAGAGTTTGAGCCCATGTGCATGTACCAGTGCTCCTAGTCAACATTATGTGGAGCTTGAAGAGATGCTACACAAGGCTATTCTGTTGAGCAACAACTCAAGAGGAGGACACTCACGCAATCAGTATGGCTCTAACCGGTTACACAACAAACAAGGAAGAGAAGTCACCTTACCTTAAGGAGTCTAAGCCATTCCAGAAGGACAACAAGTCCTATCCAAGAGAAGAAACCAAACCAATCAGTGCTCTTGACAAGGGCAAAGCAAGGTTGAAGCATCTAGTTCCAGAGCTCGTATGTCAAATGCTTCAAGTGCCAAGAAGAGGACACTATGCCAAGAGTGTACCAACAAGAGAGTCATGTTCTTACTAGAAGATGGAGAGATACCTCAGGAGATGACAACACCGAGTCGGACCAAGAAGACACTGAAGAAGAACTTGAAAAGGACCAGTCCAGGGAAGCTTAGTAGCAAGAAGGCTTCTAAGCTTGCAAAACAAGGCTGAGGAACTAGAGCAACGTGAGAACCTCTTCTACACCCGGTGCTTGGTTCCAAGAAAAGTGTGCAGCCTCATTGTTGATGGAGGAAGTGTGTCAATGCTGCGAGTGAGACAATGGTCCAGAAGTTGGGTTTGGAAGGTCAAAAGCATCCCAAGCCTTACCGGTTGCAATGGCTGAATGAAGAAGCGCCATGAAGGTCTCAAGTCAAGTTCTTATTCCCTTATCCATTGGAGATATGAAGATGAAGTCTTTTGATGTGTGCCTATGCAAGCTGGTCACATACTTCTTGGAAGACCTGCAATCAGATAGACGTGTGATCCATGATGGTTCACCAACAAGCATTCCTTTCTTTTCAAGGGCAAAAGACTACTCTGGTTCCCTTGACACCCAAAAGAAGTGCAACAAGATCAGGTTCAACTCCAAAAGAAGAAGGAGATTGATCTAAAACCGGCTGGAACTAAGCAGCCAAACTTCTATGCTAACATGGGTGATATCAAAAAAATTTCAACTCTAAACAATCAGCTATCTTACTTGTGTTTAAAGAGGCTCTATTGAACTTAACTGATTCTACACCGGTGTATCCGAGTGAAATGGTTTCTCTTTTGCAGGAGTTTCAAGATGTATTCCAGAAGACAATCCCATTGTTAGCCACCTTTGAGAGG